>QANU01054449.1:551015-725023 GCA_003254905.1 Nissolia schottii
AGGAAACAAATCAGAGGTAGTTCCGGAGCTTGTTGGGAATTTTAATCACATCATAGTTTCATGCATCCAGTTACTTATTACATAGAACTATCATTTGATTGCCCGCCACCAGTTTTGAACTTGTCATCACTTTCGCGCATGACAAGATCACAGGTTTCCTTTGTTAAACTGTCACTTTCGCACACGAGCTTAACAAATTACGCCAGCATTAATCCAGATGTTAAAACGACTAATCTTTATTCCAGTTGCGGCAACAAGATTAGATGAAACGGTTCAGTTCCAACTCTAATGGTTGTAACTCTCGTTCACAACGTTCGAGCCAAAGATCTAGTTAAGCATAATGATGTTGATCTTAACTTGGTTATGATTCAATTAGTATAACTATCATTCATACAACTAAATCCCAAATCAAGAATCAAAACATTAAGCAAAGACTAGCATTAAGTGTAAAACCATTCAAGCAAATCATAAGAAAAAGGATAGATTCATATGTAATAGTTACATGGAGACAAGCAAACTACAATAATGACCAAAATCCCAACAAAAAGAGGATTAGGAATCCATCTTACAAGAGTATCTTGGAGGCAAGGTTTGGACGCTTACCATGACACGTTACCACGCCGTCTTGGCCAGTGCTTCGCCAAGAATCCTCGATCTCCGGCTCCTTCACAAGCCTCTTCTTTGTTCCTAACCTAACCTAGCCTAACTAAGCTTTAAAAGTACAAAAGAAATGAAGAAGAATGGTGTTTTTGGGGAGGGAATGGATGGATGGAAGATATCCTCGGAATGGCCTCGGCCTCCTCTATTTATAGGCAAAAATTGGTTCCATCGCTCAGCGGGTTGGATGCTTTCGCTGAGCCATTCTTGCTTCCTCGCTGAGCGGCTGTGACTTAATCGCTGAGCGGTTTTACTTTTACGCGTCTTCATTAAATGCTCGGTAGCTTTTTGTAGGGCGGCGCTGACGTGGCATGGCGGCGCCGTCATGCCAGGCTGGCTCCAGCTGGCGCAATAAATGCGCCGGTGCAAGTTGCTTGTCGACGTACTTTCGCTGAGCTATACAGGAACAATAGCTGAGCGATTTCACTTCCATCACTGAGCGATATTAACTTAATCGCTGAGCGATTCTGCTTCTGTGCGCTGAGCGAGCTTCATTCACCGCTGAGCGGTCTTCACGCCTGGTTGCTCCTTTAAGCTCTTTTTCCTATTTTGCCTTTTTCTCCATTCTTCATGGGATTCTTTTTAATTATTTCTGCTTGCATCTATCTTCAAAATATATTTAAAACCTACAAAAAATTGAGGGATTCATTAGATAATTCGTTGAAACATAAGTGAATAAATGCCTTTTTAAATGATGGAAATTGCGTATTTTAGGCATTTAACATGCTACCAGTTAGTGAGCTTCATAGCATGCTCACGACCACCACCAACACCATCATATTTGGTCTTAGTCAGCAAACTAAGATAACTTGACTTTTCAGTTTTATCAAATTTCTTGAACTTTTTTCCCACGTCCTCCAAAAATTTCTTAGTGTTGGAATCTTCAGAAATGTTATCCTTAATGGTCTTCTCCATTCTATGCTTCATGGTCATCAAACAGATTTTGTTGGATTGAGCCCACTTCTCATATGTTAACTTTTCATCCGGAGTAGACGTTGTCGTGGGTTTAGCTGGTTCATCCTCGGTGAGAGTAGCATCAACACAAGAAATTGTCAAGAACAATTTCACATATTCAACCCAGTCCTCATAACTAGTCTCATTCAGCTTAATCAAAGAGCTTATATGTGCAGAGGCAAAGCTGAAAAATATTCATTAACAACATATTCATCAAGCATATTAACTCTCTGACAATATTTAACATCCATCCATAATAGAGTTTCTTCATGAAGGGTCCCAAATTACAATGCATGAAAATACTCCCACAATGACAATATTATATCCTTAAAGTTAATATTGAGAGGATACTGAAAACCTTAAGGACATAAGTGACAATTCATCAAGAATTATATTAATAAAGAAAAACCAAAGAGTAAGTTCCTTATTAACATAATTCCTAATGCAACAATATTAACAATATTATTCACAAAATAATATTTTATCATAATTCATCCTGCCGATGCGAGCTCACAATCATGTAAAAATCCAATATTATTTTAAAATTTTACATCTTATCATAATCAGCCCTGCGAAAGCGAGCTCATAATCATGTAAGATGCCCAACAATATTTATCAGGATATATATCATATAGTAATTCTCAAATTATTGCACATGCATTTTGACAATAATAATACACAAATATGAGTACAATGTAACAAACATACAACAACAACAGAGCCTTATCCCACTACGTGGCGTCAGTTACATGGATTAAGCGACGCCAGAGTGCCCTATCAAGGGCCAAGTACTTTAACATTGATTATTCATGGTACATAATTTGTCCAACTATACACAGAATACCCACAAAATATATTCAATACAAAATTCAATAAATTTCTTTTGATTTTAATTAATTAAAATTATAAATATATCAAAACAATATTTTCTAGTACTCAAAAAAATAATTAAAAATCACCAAAAAAATTTATTTTAATGAAATGAGTCAAAATGAAATTAAAAAACAAAAAAATTCAGCCACTAGAGGCAATCGCACGTGCCACTACCTCTGAGTGGGCGTTGTGTGTGTGTGCACTGTTCATGTATCCCTAACCTCTTCTGGTCTGGAACAGGGTCAGATGATCCGCAAAACTGCAGAAACGGGTTTCGCTCGCTCTCCTTCATCTGACGACCATTTGAGACGATTTTGGTCTTTATAGAATAGCACACACAAACACTACATGATTCTTGAGTCAATTTCATCCCAAAGGATTCAAAAAATTCTAGTTTTCATTCGACTAAAATCAATTTGACAGCTCAAGTTTTGACAAAATTATCACTCTATTCTCAACCAAATTTCACGATTCTAATTAGGATCAATTCGAAAATCCATTACCTACAAAAGCCCTAGGGTTTGAAATCATAATTCGAACAATCAAACAATTTTCAATTTCAAAAACCAAGGTTAGGGTTCATAGTGTTCAATGAAGTACAACTCCTTCAATTCAAAACCAATTCACAAATTGTTTACATGGATTCACTCAAAATAATTCTAATAACAATTTCTCTCAACCAATTTCGAAAACAAAATCATAATATCAAGGAAAAAAATGAACTGAATTCACTCATAATGTTAAAAACAAATCAATTTCACAGCCATAACTAGAACTAAATTGTGGCTCTAATACCAATTGATAGAAATTTCATTTCTATAAACACAATTTAGTCCAAACATAAACCTTTTTATATGTTCCAATAAACAATGCTGAATTTATTGACCCAATACCAATATTAATAAAAATGGGTCAAACACATATTTGGGCTAAAAAATTTAATATGGGATTTAGAGAGATAATGTGTGAAAATGTGGTGGAAATGATTAATTGTTGAAATGTGATAGTAGCATATAATTTGTCCAGCTCTTAGGCGAATTATGATTCAAAATAATAAAATAATACACTTTTTGATGCAATGTCACATTATAACAGAATTTGTCCTTTAAGTCTATCGTAATTCGCCTACCTCTTGGGCGAATTATGCAAGAGCGAAATAAAATAATATATTCTCCTGGTTTGTGAAAAAACCTAAATAATAATAATAATAATAATAACAAGCATTTTTTCAAACATATTTTGAGTGGTGCAATTGTGAACTGGGAATGAATTGAATTTATAGATTTTTATAGCCTAGTGTATGAGTGAATTGTATGTGGTAAAATATAATCATATGGAAAAGAAATGAATATATTTTCTTGGTTTATGTTCTTTCACAAAACCAGGAGAATATATTATTTTATTTTGCTATAACATAATTCACCTAAGAGGTAGGCAAATTAGGATGAACTTAAAAGAGAAAACCTGTCATGATGTGACAAAGTGTCAGGAGAATGTATTATTTTATTATATTGAATTATAATTCGCCTAAGAGTTTGACGAATTACATGTCACCACCATATTTTAACTATTAATAATTTTGCACTACAATTTAATAATAATCATTTCTTTGTCCCATATTGAAATGGATTCCTCCAAATATTGGACATCAAATTAATCTGGATATTTTACTAATTTATGTTAATCCAAAAATTATTCCAACATGATGTTCATATCTCTACTTTTCATTAATATAATGTTCTCATGTGAATAATGCAGAGACGCGAACCGATCATTTTCTATTAGATCAAGATCCTCTACTTTGCAAAATGAAAAATAGAGAGTAATGTTTCCAATCTCACCATTTATTAAAGATGATGAGATAAATATATGATGTGTAATGAAAGGTGAGATTGAGAACATTACCCTCTACTTTTCATTTTAAAAAATAGAGGATCTTGATCCTTTTAATGAATAGTAGAGAGAGCATTACCCTCTCCTATTCATTAAAAGTGAAAAGATATTGATCCAATACAATTTATCTTTTTTTCTTTTTATGGACAAGAATACAATTTATCTTTTATGTGCTCTAAAATCAAAATGCGATTTATTGTATTTTTTTTCAATACAAAAATAAAGCCTCATGTCGCAAAGTGGAAAAAAAAAAAAAAAGTGTAAGGCCAGTGTAACTAAAGACCCAAAAGGGAAAAAAAAAGAAAGAGTTATTTGGAATGAATAAATGATCCTCTATGAACCCAAAAAAAAAAAAAAATGATCCTCTCTCTAGAATCTTCCAAGTTCGGTAACAGAGGTAAAAAAAACCCTAGTCCCGAAATTGCCCCTATATTTGTGATGTATCATATTGTAAGGGACTCAATTGATGTAGGGGTTTCTAGCATTTTCCAAAGCGTGGTATAAAGCATAACAGCATCGGTAACGAACAAGCGATAGTGATAGTGGAAGCGGTGCCATTCGGTGAAGGAAATGGCAGAGGATTTCGCATTGGATTTGGAGGAGCTTCGCCACCTCCACGGCATCGCCAAAAGACCCCGAACCCTTTCTCTCCTCTCCTCCGAGATTCGCAATTTGGAGAAGGTTTTTCTAATTTCCACTTCTTTTTCATAAGTTTTCCTTTGCACTTGTTTCTAGCCTAAAATTCAGTCCTTTTTTTTTTGGGAGATTTTAATTATTCGGCAATCGTCTTTTTTTTTTTTTTTTCCTCCATCGTTTCTTAGTGTTAATTGTTATGTATTATTTGTGTTCGTAATTTGCAGTTATCAGCGGAGGAATCTTCTGCACCGGCATCACAGATTCCAGCACCGATTTCAACTGGAATTAGGGTGTCACCAGAACCTGCACTGAATTACTCTACACTTTCATCATTCAGTTGGGATCAGGATAACGACAGAGTCAAGGTAAACATTCATATAGTTGATGATACTATTACTCTCCATGGTGTCATTGTGTAGTAGACTAGACTTATTATAAGTACCACTGGGAATCTTCATATACATTTTTATTTGTTGTTAATAACTTAATATGGACTAACTAATTATAATTGTATCGAATGTAATCAACAAGTAATAAATGTTTTGTAACGGTTAAAGAACCGTGGGTAGGGGTAATTGAATGGTTTATACAAGAACTTTTTTTTGGCTTGAAGTCTAGACAATATTTAGAAATGGAGTCGGCAATGATGGAACTCCTAGCTCCTAGCCCCTTAGTCATACGCTATGATATTATGTCAAGAACCATTTTAACTATTACTCATCGTGAATTTTGGTATTACTGAAAAAACATGGATAATCGGATAAACTCCATTGGAGAAAACATGGATAATATATTGAGATAGTTTAGGCTATTTGTTGCGGTTGCTATTTCTGTTAACGTCATAGATTTTTCCTTTTTTGCTCTTGGTTATCTTTCCTTGGCAGATATATGTTTCCCTGGAGGGAGTTGATGAGAGCAAGATTGAGTCTGAGTTTAAGCCCATGTCCTTTGATGTGAAGTTCCATGATATTCAAGGGAAGAACTACCGGTGCGCAATGCCAAAACTGCACCAAGAGATAGTGCAGAGAAATGCAAGGTTTTGGTCAAGCCTAAAAGGGTGATGATCACCTTGGTCAAGGCTTCCAAGGGAAATTGGCAGGATTTGCACTTCAAAGAAGACAAGGTATTGTAATCCTGCGTGTGATGACAGTTTCTTTACATGTTATCCAATTTGACGTGTACTAATTTTTGTGGTGTTGTTACAGCTGAAGCCAAGTTTGGATAAAGAGAAAGACCCAATGGCTGGAATCATGGACTTAATGAAGGTCAGATTCTGCTCTGTATTTAATCAGATGAAACTACTTTGCTTCTTAATTTTTGTATAAATACTTGCATATTCAATATGGTGCGTTCAAGTTACTTTCTGTGGCCAATAAATTGTAGCTGCATCCATCCCGAACAAGTGATTATTTTGCGTTAGCTAATCATAATGAAGATGTATCTATAATATATTGGCTTAGTGCAGTTAACCTTAAATTTGACATTTACAATGCATGCATTGAACATTGCAGAATATGTATGAGGAAGGGGATGAGGAGATGAAGAAAACCATTGCGAAAGCATGGACTGATGCTAGGTCCGGGAAGACAGCTGACCCATTAAGTAGCTACCGACACTAATGAGCGACGTGCTGTAAATGTTCCAATTCCTGTTTCTAGAGAACCAGTTGCCCCCATTTAAATTTTCATGATTTCATGTTATCAAATGAATGTTTGGCCTATGTCCATGGCATTTGTACTGGAGCACACGTGCACAGCTATTGTTGCTTAGTTTATATTTCCCCGAAGAATGCCCTGAATTTTGCCTGTGTTACTCGATTTTTTGTTGTTGTGCTTTGCTTGTTCAATGAGCTGGTTTGGATTCTTGCTCTCAAAAAGGCTAAAAAGTTGACTATCCACAAGAGTTGTAGACTTGTAGTTTAGGTTAAGAATGATATATCTATCAATTGCAGCAACTATTACTTTCATGGGTTCCAATGAAAAGACAATGAAAAATAAAAGGTGTTGTGGTAGTAGTAAAATGATGGGTAGAGAAAAATTGGTCCAGCCATTAAAGCGGACAAGTACAGTGACCTGGCACCAGCAAAAATACTAAATTTACTTAAAAGAGTTCAAGAGCCGAATCAAATGGTTGAATGACAGTGAAGTTGAATTTGTAACGCACAAGACGTTAAGCACGTGTGTCAACGTGAACATCTGTCATTAGATGACGTGAAATGAAAATCAAGTGAGTTTCTCAATGAAAAGGAGAGTGAACACAATAGTATTTGGACGAAAAGAAAGTCTTGAAGTGATTCTCTTGGGCAGTTGGGCTTGCACCCAATATGTACCAGCAAGAAAGGTGCCTATAGACGAGACGTGTTTTTATAACGATGGAATTGTGATATTCTATTCAAGAAAATGATGTTTGAGAATTTTAATTTTAAATTTATTAATTTTTTTAATCATCTTTAATTATGTATTTGTCAAAATTTTAAATAAGAATCAATGGGATTGTAGCAAGTGTATAGTTAGAAATAATTAGAAAGATTAATAAACCTAAAATTTGGATTCTTAATCATTAGTATTTATAATTTAAAGAGGTTAATTGTTGAACACTAATTTATGCTCATATTCAATTAAGTTTTTATACATTAGTAAAAATAATTGATTTTTTTATTCACTCATAAAAATTTATATGTATAAAATTATTTGATTGAATGACAATATAAAATATTTTATCAGCACATAATAATATGTGCATGTGAAATGAAACACATCAAAGTTTAGGTGTGTGTGCGTGTGTGTATATAAAGTGGAATAATATTACAATTTTTTAATTATATTATCTAATCAAATTTTATTATATTAACATAAATGATTGATATAAAAAAAATATGATTGATCTAAAAAAAAATTAAATTTGATAACTCTCTAATTTAAGTATTTTTTTAGTTTGTTTTCTAAATTTATTATCTCTTTTATAAGATTCTAAATTTACCATTTTTAAGGGATAATTTCATTTTATATTTATCTTGTATATTATTCTATTTTATACAAAATACGATAATCCTATGTTGTTTTTTATTTTTATTTTTATTTTTACAATAAAGGAGGAGATCATCATTAAACTGTATATACATACATACATGGCAACAAGGGTTCCTTAGGCGTATAGTAGCAGGTATGCAAATGAACGTGAATTCCTCCTAATCTTTTCCCAATTGCGTTGATACAACACAACACAGCTCAAGAATCTCTTCGTCACAAAATTCATCGTGCAAATTAGAACCCCTTTTCATCCACAGAAAGTATTATTTTTCTGGCAGAAAAGGAAAACAAAAGCTCGTAGCATATACGAAGGGTGAAGAAAAGAACCAAATGCCGATGCACCCCACCAAAAGCATGGACGAAGGAGGAGGAGGAGCATCATCGGCAACCAAGCCCAATTTCAAATCCAAAAAACAGAAGCCAATTCTCATCTCTACTCCACGCCCCAATTCCCACGCGCTCTTCCTCGCCATGACCCGCAAACCCTTCCTCAAGCAAACCCTAATCACCTTCTCCCTCATCTTCGCCTTCTACGCCCTCTTCAACGCCTTCTTCAACCCCGCCCTCGACGCCTCCACCTCCTCCTCCGCCTCCCTCCACCTCCGCTCCGCCGTCCTGTCCTCCACCGGAGCCGGTAACTCCGCCCCCGCTGCCGTAAAGGTCTACCTCTACGATCTCCCCCACAGGTTCACCTACACCGTCATCCAGCACCACTCCCTAGCGCGTGGCGCACGCGCCGTCCACACCGTGTCCTCCCTCAAGTACCCCGGCCACCAGCACATGGCGGAATGGTACCTCTACTCGGATCTGATCCGGCCCGACTCAGAGCGCACCGGATCGCCCGTCGTCCGCGTCTTGGATCCCGAGGAGGCGGACCTGTTCTTCGTCCCGTTCTTCTCGTCGCTCAGCCTGATCGTAAACCCGGTCCGCCCGCCCGGCTCTGGCCCCGGTCCGGAAAAACCGGCGTACAGCGACGAGGAGAACCAGGAGGCGCTGGTGGAGTGGCTCGAGGGGCAGGAATACTGGAGGAGGAGCGGCGGTAGGGACCACGTGATCGTGGCATCAGACCCGAACGCGATGTACCGGGTCATGGATCGGGTCAGGAACTGCGTGCTCCTGGTGGCGGATTTCGGGCGGTTGAGGCCCGACCAGGGGTCGCTGGTGAAGGACGTGGTGGTTCCGTACTCCCACCGCATCAAGAGCTACGACGGCGACGTCAGCGTCGAGAATCGGAAGACTTTGCTGTTCTTCATGGGCAATCGGTATCGCAAAGAGGTGATGTATTAATTCTTCTGAAGTTAATTTCTGCGACCGTGACATTAGTTGGTTGCGAATTTCAATTATTGAGTGAGATTTTTCGGATTTGTTGTTTATTTTTCCCCAATTAATGGGAAACTTTGATGTTCTCTTGATTTACCTGAATTAAAGGATTTAATCACAGGGTGTATTTATCAGAAACAATGCTAGAATGAAAAAGCAGTTTAATTTAGATGAGTGCAATGCTGCAGATCAGGATGAGAACCCCCCACATTCTGAGCAGTTTAATCAGAAACAATGCTAGAATGAAAAAGCAGTTTAATTTGGAAAATTTCTGTTACCATTCGGTATCCATAATCAGTTTCCCCATCATTGTGTTCTCATGAAAACATTTGAGCTTAGCGCTGTGACAGCAACGTTTTTCTTGTATATGCTTAAATAACCAGAACATTGCGTTCGTTTCAGATTGCCCATGCTGGTTCAAGTTATGTTGATTCTTTTATGTCCTCATTTGTTTTGCAGGGAGGGAGAGTTCGTGATACACTCTTTCAAGTTCTAGAAAAGGAAGACGATGTGATAATAAAGCATGGAGCGCAATCCAGAGAGAGTAGAAGGGCAGCTTCACAAGGAATGCATTCATCAAAGTTTTGTTTACATCCAGCTGGAGATACCCCATCAGCCTGTCGGCTGTTCGATGCTATAGTTAGCTTGTGCATTCCAGTGATTGTCAGTGATAGTATTGAGTTGCCTTTTGAAGACACTATAAACTACAGAAAGATTGCTTTATTTGTAGAAACTGCTTCTGCTATAAAGCCAGGATATTTGGTCTCAAAGTTGAGGGCAGTGACCTCTGATAGGATCCTGGAATATCAGAAAGACCTAAATGAGGTTAGTTGTGCTGACATAATTTAGTTTTGCAGTAAAATCTCTGGTTGTTATTGCTACTGTACTCTCACTCCACTTTTGCATTTCTTTTGCTGGTATTTTAATATGGAGTTTTCACATGGTTCAACCGAAAAAAAAAAAAAAAGTAGTAATGTTTAGACACATGATGTAAACTGATTCACCTAGTTACTTGTAGCCATTAGACTGCGTTTGGTTGCTGAGACAGAATAGGAATACAAAGACAGAAAGACAAAAAATCTTGTTTGGTTGTTGAGATAGGTACAAAAACTTGGGCTCAGGCTAACCTGGTCCAGGCTTCCTTTTGGACCAAATTGGTCCTTAAATCTTAACCATTAAAAATACAAATGAATGGTTGATATTAAATCTAACAAATAATTATATAATAATATATAATAATTCTTATTTATATTTTAATAACATTTTATTTGATTTACAATTTTGTCCTTTGCTACCTGTTTAATTTTCTTTTCAATCCCTCTTTGTGATCTTCTGCCACTTTTTGATGCTGATGCACCACCTTTGCCCTCCTCTTCAGAGCTGATTCCACCACCATTATCACCCCCTTCCTTGCCCCCATCCAGCCACTGGTGGAATCATCGCCGGAGATATCGCTGGAGTCGCCTCTACTTTTTGCCCCCCAACATCGAAATACAATGAACTTATAAACAATGTCAATTCATCATCAACTTTCATCTTCCACAAAAGCAACCCAAAAGCCACCATGAACAAAAAATCATAAATCGAATGAGACTGTCATACAAATTAAAAAGAACAACAAAAAACGAAAAGGAAAAGAAAAAAAAATTCACAATCCAGAAAGAAAACCCGGATCGGTGGCCCACCGCTGCCGTCACCTCTCAAATCCTTCTCCTTTGACTTCAAATCTTCCGTCTTGATTTCTTCAATCAGCATACCACACACCACCATGAACTGCTGGCTGCACTATGGAGGTGATGTCGAAAATCGTGCTTGAGCAGGAATCAATGGCGGTGCTTACAACGGAGACGCTGGGCAAGGAAGCATCAAAGACAACCAGGAGGCGAGGATGGCATCCGTTAGCTGCGGCGAATATGAGAGGCTGCAGAGGGAGCGCCACTGGGCTTTGCGGATGGGGAAGAGGAGGGGGGGTGGGTAGAGACGCTTTGGAACCTGATGGCGATGGTATGAGAATCTGGACAATGGTAAGGCAGCGGTTCCGATGGCAGAATCGCGGTATTGATGGTGGCTCAGAAAAAATCAGGAGAGGGAGTGAGAGAGGAGTTTTTTTAGAAAGGACAATAACGTAATTGTCTCAATTTTTAATATTTTTTCAGCTGGGACCAATTTTTGTACCTCCGTTTTATTGAGACATAGAGACAGGACACAGACAGATTAGGATAATGTGTGTGTGTGTGTGTGTGTGTGTTTTCCTATTATATATTAATGCAATAAGGATATTTTAAGTCATTTGGAGTGTGTTTTATGTATTGTTTCTATTAAACCACACAAAATATAAATACAAATAAGTGTGTCTTATACACTGTCACCAAGCAGAATATAAAACTGGCTTGTCCTCTTTTTTTTTTTTTATTTCCTTGCTCTCATGTCTCGGTATTTCTATCTTGTCTTAGCAACTAAACACAGCGTTTCATTTTGTATTTCTTGTTCCTTCTTTGAGTTTTTGTTTTTGTCTTCGCTCACAGATGGTAATGTATTGTCGGGAAGGCATGGTTACTTTATTGTATTCAGTCTTTTAACTGAAGTAATTAGTTGTTTTTCGTAAGTGTGTAGTTTCTCATTGATTTTCTGTCATGCTACTTATATGTTTAATAAATTTGATTGGAGTGGGTTCCTTTTGTGCCAAACAAGAATCCTTTTTTCCTTTGAGCTTCTAGTCCTTAAATTTAGTCTTTTATGCTCATTGAGACCCGTGTCAATTGAGGTTTTCGTGATCTGTTAAAATAAATCTGAGTAGGAAACTTGAATTAGTGGGTTATATTCTCATTGCTTCGCTATATGTGCATTGATGCCTTCTTCCATCTGCTCAAGTAAAAACTATAAAAGGCCCAAGCAAGTATCTCCAATTTTAACAGCTAAAGTATTGACTTGTGTTTCATTTTATCTTAATCTTTTCTTCATTATGCAAGGGCGTTAACTTAATCTATCTGCTTTCAGGTGAAGCGATTCTTTGAATATGATGCACCAGATGGGGCAGTTAATGAGATTTGGCGCCAAGTTTCCAGGAAGCTACCCTTGATCAAATTGATGATCAACCGTCAGCAAAGGCTGGTCAGAAATGAACCTGACTGCTCCTGCGTATGTACAAACCAGACTGCCATTAGAAACCTATAGAACTCTTTCCACATAAATTGGGTTTGACATTCTATGAAAACCCCGTGTCTCAGTTTTGTCTGTAAATTTTGAGGGGACGAACATTTTAATTAAGGGAACTGATAATGTGCATATAAATGTTCTCACAAAAGCCTCGCAGGACATAAAAGCAGAGATGGAGAATGCATCTCATTAACTAACTATTTTATACATATATTAAAATCTCAACTACTCTTATATATTGTGAGGCTTTTATGAGAATCTTTTATGCATACATCGTTTTACTTTAATTAAATTTTCCTGCTGCTGGGACCTGACTGAGTGTGATGTATCTGGAGGCTAGGCATAGTTTGTTGCCATGGTGATGGTACGAGTATACCCTATAGCGTTTTGTTGTTGTAGATTCCACACGCTTTATGTTAGTTTATGCATTGAGATGAGGTCAAGAAGTAAAGATTAAATTGTACCGTAATTGGTTTGTACAGGATATTATAGAATAAAGTTATAAGATCATTTTTGTTCTTTAACATGGCCTCTTTATTGTTTTGTTGTGTGTATACCAGTAGCCTAAGTATTGTTAGTGACATGATATTTTGGTTATATCAAAATCATGTTGAAGTGTCTGCGCTTTTATCATTAAATGGATCTTTTGCTGCGGACTAGAACATTGTTTAAAATTTTGCTTGACCTTGGAAGCAATGGCATGGTGCTACATCAAAATTAATACCGTTAGGATTGGCATTTAGCATGTGTGACTCAACAGAAGTTTAGTGAGCTGTTCAAAATTAACACAGTTCACAATTAAGTATAGTTGGGAATGCTTACTAATACCAAAGCTGATGGACAAGCAATAAATAGTATGATTTCTTATAAGGATAATGACACATGTTCAACTTTTACGTAGCACACTTGTTTGGAGGAAAAGTAACTTTTAATGCTCTATTTTCCGAAATTGCATTCACAATGTCTTCCATAATTTTGTTAATCAAAAGAGATTGCTTGCTTATGATGGAAGTGTGAAAAACCAAAGAACCCTGTACTTATTTAAGTCTAATGACAAAACATGTCAACTTTCCTGTTAAATTATTATTGAGCTCTAAAGCAATTGTTTCTAAAGAAACTGTGACATCTGCGTACGTCATTAGCACAACTCATGATGAAATACACAATGTGAAATACATCAGAAAATGGGCTATGTTATCATTGATAACATGGGAAAATGATAAATTTCTCTGCAAGGATTGATATTCAACCTTCATCCAGGAGGCCAATTCATCTGTCTCCCGCCAAGGACATGCAAGTGCAGATGATACACAGATTGACCTAATCAGAACAAGAGAGATGAGCGAAAATAGTACCATTAATAAGAAAGTGAGAAGGATTTTGAGAAAGATGCACAAGGAACAAAGCTTACAGGCACTTGGACCACTGTTGACGACAACACGAAATCCATCAAGGATGCCTTCTTTCTCAGCTACTATTTTGGCAGCATACAGAAGCTGACCCAGTACCTCTCCATGCCTAGCCTCAGCCTGCATATGGAGATGTTATGCATCAGATCAAAATGCACCCAGTGCCTTTTTTTCTTTATTTTACTCGGCCGGGACTGGGAGGGGCGATTGCGTTCGAGATATTATTCGGTGTTCATGGAACACCAGATAAGATTGCACACTACCCTACAATAAAGTGACATTTCCCCAAAGAAAGGGATACTGATGATTGAATATCTCAATGACTGCATGCCAAACTAATCTTTTCCTTTTTGAATTCCTATTGATTTTCTAATTCTTCTTAGTGTAATGAGATCATCGTGCTTCCATTCATCAATACTTAATTACCATGGAAGCCTCACTTAGAAATGTAGTATGTTGCTTTCAGTGGATGCTGTCAATATCTCCTTACAACTTCAGTAAACTATAAAAACCATCACTGCTAAAATTTTATATAAATGCAAGAAGCCATAGATAAATACTTCAATCTTTTTCTTCTTGTGAGTAGGAACAGTGGGAGCAAGAGCAAGAGCAAAAGCAAAAGAATATCCTTATAACAGAACAATCATTGAAAACTATGTTAAGTGTAAACATAAAGGGTGATTAGTCACCTTTGCAAGTTCTGTTAGTCCATCTCTAAGTTTTGGAATGACTAGAACATGAACTGGAGCCTGTGGATTGATGTCCCGGAACGCTAGGACCTTTTCATCTTCATATACAATGCTGGAAGGGATTTCCTTATTTATGATCTTGTCAAATCTGAAACAAATAAAAATGAAGCACAATAAAATGACCAAGAAATTGAGACATATTTGAAAAATAGAAGGCCATTTTCATTGATTAAAATATAAGAAAATATAGTGTAACTATATTTTTGATGTAATAACTGAGGTGTTAAGTTATGAATTAAACAGGGCAACACCTTTTTCTTAGTCTGACGAGCACCTAAGAATTAAAAGAAAACACATTTCTATCTGTGTGTGAGAAAGAGAACTTTCACATTGGTGGAATATTTTGGAAAAATTGCCATATTGCAAGCAGATTAGTGCTCCTTATCTTGTGCTAAATAATGACATTGTACTTTCTATGCAAAAGAGAAAAAGATCATGCTTTTAATTTAAAATCTTTCAATGTTCTTCGATTTTTTTTCTCGCTTTTGGCATAGCGGGCCCCAGCGGAAGGCCCGCACGACGGGCTATTAGCTCAGTGGTAGAGAGCGCCCCTGATAATTGCGGAGGCCAACCTTAGTTTCAAATATATTTCAGAATGATAAGCAGGCAAATGCGACTAATTTAAAATTACAGTAGGGGTATTATGTCAAATGCTGATACATTGTTGGAGCTCCACTATTAGCATTGGCAGCAGCTGCTTTGGCTGCAGCCTGTTCATCGTGTGCGGCTCTAGCACTAAAAGGCAACCTGTAAGCAGTGTCAACGGACATATATCCACAATAAAGTCAAATAACAAATCCAAACAACACGAAAAACAAATCCAAACAAACAACACGTCAAAACAAATTCTGGTTGTCAACAAGTTGTATCAAAAGTTAGTAAAACATATTAACATGAGACAAATATGTATGTTAGTTACTATAGCTAACAATAAGATAAACTCAAAATATCCTTCTAAGGTACCTAATGCTGCAAGAATGTACCTAGTCAGTTCTCAAACGACAGCTCCTTGATAAACATTCTTTTTTCGAATTTACATTGTCATCTAAAGATTAGGCTATAGAAGTTCTTTTTTCTCACATGCAAAATGACAAAAAATAAGGTGCTGGCCTAAAAACGAAATGCAGTGGATTGCTACCATAGCAGTTTATGTAATATGTTCTTTCAGCTGCTGTCTGTTTTCAAACTCAAAGGATGCTTGCCTAGTTCATGCTACAAACATAAAACCACTAATCATGAACGGTTCGATTTTAAATACCCTTTTCATTCCCTACCCATGTCACAAGCAAAGTCTACTCAAATTAAAGAATAACTTAGAAAAATAACCACTAGGTGCAGACTGGAGGCTTGTAAACTTGTTTAAATTAAGTTTGCATTCTATTTTGTTTTGAGTACATGGTGTGCTATTTCCTTTCATCTCTTCTCCATTAATAAACTTCTAATAATAACATTAATATTGAATGAATGAATGAGTTCCTTAGAAAAATGTCACTATTCAATTCAAGTCATAAACCCCAAAACCACGGTATCCTAGAGCAGTGATGGATTTCACGGGCTGCTTTTTTGTCCTTAAAAGTTCAAATTGACAACATGAATGTGAATTTTTGAAAAGGACTTTAGCACCTTTAAGACACACAGTTACCTAATGCTAAAAATTTCACTGATAGCGAGAGAAACTTCCCTATCTCTCTTCTTAGTTCCTTTTTTTTCCTTTGGTAAAACAAAAAATTCGCACTTCTCTAGTTTTAAGCACTGCCCATCTCATCAAGAAAAAAACTTTAACCTCCTTCAACACAGAAAATTTAAAAAAAAAATACCTGCGAAATTGAAGAGGAAGAACAGACTTGGAGAAATTGAGGTTGACAGCTTTCACAACGAAAGGTCTTGCTGACATCAATGGCGAGTAGTTCCTGCAAATCATACAAAGCCCCAACTTTATAGAAGTTCACAAACACACACAAAATAGAGAGAGTGAGAAGTGTGTGTACCTAAGAAGAGAGAAAGGAGCCAGTGCTACCATGGTTCCAATGAGCTAAATCAATTCATTTTCTGGGGGAAAAATAAAATCTGACCTTTTTGTTACGTGGAGCTATTATTCTGTGTAAAAGGGTCCTTCCATATAGCTTACAAAGGAATCATCTTGGCCGTTGAAAATGGTGGGCCATGCTTCTGATATATTGCCTTTCGTATATTCTCTGGATCTCAATTCATTTTTTTACTATAAATAGAACCACAAAGCGAAAAGGAAGGAAAGAAAAAAGGAATTGCACAAAGAAGGAAAAAAATGGCGAGTTTTGTTCTGCAAGTTCCAAGTTTCAGGTTGAGGAGCTTCACTGTGTCTGCTTCATCCAGCTCCAACGGTGCACAACTCCATCAAATAAAAATTGTACCTTTTTATTTTTTAAGCTTTTAATTTTTAATTTTTTTAATTTTTTGTTTTGGTTTGAATATTCAGGGGCTCCTCCTGGTGGCTCAGGAATTGGTGGTGGTGCTGGTGGGGGGCCAGTGATACTGGAGCTTCCTATTGATAAGATCAGAAGGCCTCTGATGAGGACAAGAGCAAATGATCCTAACAAAGTTCAAGAACTCATGGATAGTATCAGTGAAATTGGTCTTCAAGTACCTGTATGCATTTGCTCTCTTTTGCAAATTACTATTCAAAATCTTTGTGTTGCTTTTGGAGTTTGATTATACTGATATATTGGCTTTGGCTTTATGAAACAAGGGGTGTTGCCTTCTATGTTGTTATGTATTAAGAGGGTCCAATGGGTATAGTTTGAATCGGACTCGAGCTTAAACTCTTATGTTTGGTTTGTGTTTTTGTTTCCTGTTTTCAATCTTTTCCTGCTTTTTTAGGAGGAAATAGTGATGACACGAAATATGATTTTTCTGTTTTCATTGTTTCATTTACAAAATCCTGAAAAAATAGAAAACTAACTGAAATTTGGAAACGGAAACACAAACCAAACAGACTCATATCTTCTTTGGTTTCCAGCTTTGTCTGTCCAACAAGAGAAGGTTTGAGAGAATAGAAAACGCGATTTTTTGATTCGATTCTTTGGAATGATTTTTAACAGGACGTTGAAGTAGTAATACTTATGTAGCATGCCGTTAAATTCATGGCCATCCTTTTGTGCCAGTTATGGACTTGTCTTACTCTTACATGAGCCTTTTCTTGATATAAAGAAGAATTGTGAAAGTAAAGTAAATGGTGACTACTTGTTTGCAATTTTGCATGTTATAACTATGCAACAATTGGGTGGTTCTTTCGCTTCCTTATACTGAACATTTTGTGGTCAAATATTTGCATTGATCCAAAACAAAAGAGAAGATGTAGTCATAATCAAGTCATTGTCGCCTTAAGGAATTCCCTGCACAAAGGAAGGAAATGCTCAGCATGCATTATTGAGATCTTCTGAATCTTAAGCATCGATTATTTGAATAACATAAATTAATTTCATCAATAGGTTGATTTGGCAAATCAACCCGCATTGATATTAGAGATAGGGATAAGCTATTTCTATCAGCCAAAATATGAAGTGCGATGGACGAAAGAACCATACAAGGGCATGAGTCTTAACAAGGAATAGGGAAGCTTGTGAATTTATTTTCTCTTTCTGCCTTTTTCCTCTTGTTTACCTTTATCTGAAACTATCATAAAGAGGAAAGAAGTTTGGGGTTCAGGGAAGGAGTTTTCATGGTAGCTCTCTGTATTATGTACATACATGGATTAAGAGATCAGCCCTTTTGATGCCCAAATCTGTTGTTCCCTCCATTTACTTGTATATTTGTGATTGACGATTGCCTAAGACATCTAGGACTGAAGCATTTAGTTAATGATTCTTATATTTTCTTATCTCTTTATGTTGATTGTTTGATATTGTGAGTGTGGATTCTATATTATAATTTTTTCTGCACATTGTTTAAGAGGGCTTTCACTAGATTATGACTTCGTTAGATAATAAAAATGTTGTTTCATAGATAAGACTTTTCATTTAACCTTGATTGGCTACACACAACTATATTAAGATCCGGTCAGCAGTTGCTGAAGGTTGCATGGGTTATAACTTGTAAGGTGACTCGAGTGGAATTTTTAATTATACTGCTATTTCGTCTTTGCAATATAGGACAAGAAATCAAAATTGACAAACTCTTTACTGCAATGCTTCTAAAGAAAGTGGGGACAATATTGTGCATTCGTGCAATCGAAATTTGTGACTTATTATAGATGAAATAGCCTTACTGATTGATTACAAGACCATGCCATTTTGTATATGCCTGAGTCTAAAGTAGGTTTTGTGATGATGAATCGATGCTCTGTACTTGATGGTATGGAAAATAGTGTTCGATTATATCGTTAGTTTAGTTGCGGCATGTTTTATGTTTGACTAGTGTTATACATACACCAACCTTGGTGTAAAAATAGCATTTTTGTTTCTGTTTTATGTCTGTAAAACTTACCATTCTTCCTTTTTCTCATTAAATAAATTTCTTATGCATCAAGTATCATGCTCAGCTGCTAATTTAAGTTCCTTTTAAGTGATACAGATCGATGTCCTCGAGGTTGATGGAGTCTATTACGGTATGTGCTTTTCTGGATTATATATAGAATCTGAAAATTTTATGCTATCATATCTCTGGGTCATGGCTATTTCTGAGATATAACATACAATGAAAGAGTTTTGAAAATAAAAAAAATTAGATAAGGAAGTTTGAAGGAATTGGAAGTTCTAGCATGGAGGACTTATTGTTTCCAATATCCATCTTTGGTTTGTAGGTTTCTCTGGCTGTCACCGCTATGAGGCTCACCAGCGCCTTGGACTCCCCACTATCCGTTGCAAAATACGCCGTGGGACAAAAGAGACTTTAAGGTTAGTTGGAAGCTCCTGTCTAGTCGCTTTTGCTGAAACCATGGTTTTGCAGTTTCAAACGAAAATTCAAACATGCTATTAATATGCTACTCACACAAAAGCTTAGGTGACTTAGATTCATTATCTCTTCTGACAGATTTTTGCTTTCTATGATGCAGGCATCATCTGCGCTAAATATCTTATCATCTTCTCATTGAAAGTAAATAACATATGTCGTTAGTGGTTCCATTCCAAGTGATGACAGTTCTCTCCTGCTTCTGATGGTTTAATTTTTCCAGTGGATGATATGTAATGTAATGTAATGTAATGTAATGGTGACAGACACTGAAAAGAAGGGGCTGTAGAGAGGACAGTGCACTGCTATTTCTACTCAAAAGATGAAAACTAAAGAAATTCAAGATCTAAATTTACCCTGACTCTTGGAGCAAGTTATATTCCATTGCTTCCTGAAGTTCATTATCAGTATGCATTATTGTGTTGATCATGCATACGCATCTATAAAGAAAAAGAAGTTAAGAAAGGAAGTAAGAAGATTGTCAAGTATTATCTAGTATGTGTTGAACTGACCTGAACTAGAACATGTCCTATATGGTCAAGTTAATTATATTCATCTTCAATCAAATAACCTTCCAAAATATCAAGAACATCAATCAGTGCCACCAAATGCCCAAAATGATGCTTATTCAAGGCTGTTTCATATCCTTTTTTCCCACAACTAAATTAGAAAGATGTTATTTGTCGACATTTTCAAACGGATACCATAATATGTCGGTGTTTGATAAATATTGGTTGAAAGTGGATATTAGATTCATACTTTACTTTTAAATGATATGAGTTTGAGTTTTGTAGGTGAAAAAATTGTGACGAGTTTTACTCTTCCTTAAAATACACACACACGTGTGTACATGTACTGAAAATAATTATCATAATATTAAATTACATTTTACAAATATAAAACGTACAATATATTTGCTTTCTTAGTCTTGTGAGGTAGCAAGGCCTTTGCGTGGCCAATTTGAATTGCCAATTTGAAATTTTTATTAGATATTAATCATAAAAGGAAGAATGAAATATAAAAGTGTAAAAAAAAGTGTGATGGATAAATAAGAATGCAATCCCGCTACACGTACACCGTATATCATACACCATACATACACTCCATATTAAATACGTTTGAGCTCACTACGAATACTCACTTAAACACAGATCCCCACTCCGCACTTAAATGTGCGTACACACGCGATTCGTGTTTCTCAGTTCTCATTCACGTGCACAAATTTTATAAGCATTTGTGCACAAATATTATGTAGTAGAATGCACAAACACTATTCTCTTATGCGCACAAACCTTTACATGGACCATACATTTCATAATTCATTAAACTCTTTGATGCACAAACTTTATAAGTATTTGTGCACAAACTTTATGTAGTAGAATGCACAACCATTACTAGCTTATGTTCACAAAACTTTTACATGGACCATACATTCTAGAATTCATTAGACTCTTTGATGCACAAACTTTATAAGCATACGTGCACAAACTTTATGTGGTAGAATGCACAAACATTACTTGCTTATGTTCACAAACCTTTACATGGACCACACATTCTTGAATTTATTAGACTCTTTGATGCACAAACTTTATATGGTATAATGCACAAACATTACTTACTTATATTCACAAACTTTTACATAGACCACACATTCCAAAATTTATTAGACTATTTGATGTACAAACTTTATAAGCATCTATGCACAAACTTTATGTGGTATAATGCACAAACATTACACGATTATGTTCACAGGTATGACATTTCACAAGTAATTGTCCACTCAAACATTTGTAACAAGTAAACCACCATTGTTAAAGGTAGATCTCATCTATTTTAAAAGAAAACTAACATTTTATCATCTTAATTCCATTTTAATCAACTTTCACATAATAGGAGGATGATGATGATGAGAGTATGACAATGATAAAGATAACAGAACGAGGATGAGAGGATGAAGAAGATGATGATGAGGAAAAACAATGACAGAAACGAGTTCAGGATTGGGGCGCGTTGTTTATAATTTTGGAAACTGTATGCTATACATTAATTGCGTATAATTAGAGGGTGTGTGTATCGGTGTATGCAATTTGAATGTACATAAAGCATTTTTTATAAGAATGAGAGGAGAGGGGGTTGTTCAAGATAAGGGTGTACATGGGGCTAGGTTGGGTCGGGTTTGCCTTTACCCGAACCCGATCCTATATTTGGACCGGGCCAATTTTGAAGACCCAAACCCAACCCTAGACTCGAATAAACTCAATCATCTTTGGGCCGAGTTAAAACTCGGGTTTGGATCGGGTCAAAAACGAGCCAATGATATCTCAAACTAAAATAAAAAATGACATCCATTAAAAAATGAAGTTGATAAAATTGCAAACCAATTATTTCATTTATCATTTTACTTCCTATTTGAATAAGCATCATAGTTTCTAACTAAACACCAATTAATTTCCAACACAACAACAAAATGACATAAAATTTCTAATCTTAACATTTCCTTTCAAACTTCCATAGTTTTAGTACACAATACAAACAACAACAAAAATAATGGATGCACTCATTAAAATACATAAACTAAGAAAATTATACATACGTCATGTGTTAGGTTTCTACTTTCTACACACCAAAATAGACATATGGTTTAAGTACAATAGATTATCCAAAAAAATGTTGCACCATAAAATGTATATGGGCCAAGTTGGACCGGGTTTTTCTTTACTTGAACCCAACCCTATATTTTGTCTGTGTTAATTTTAAAGACTCAAACTCAGCCCTAGACTCTAATAGACTGATTCATCTTTAGACTGAATGCTTCGAATCGGTTTAGGTTAACGGGTCAGACCGGGTTTTGCACACCCTTGGTTCAAGAGATGGAAAGCGTGGGTAGTTATTTATTATAAAAAAAATTAAAAACAAAATAAAATTGAAACTATTATAAAAATTTGAAAATGAAAATCAGCACGCACAGTTGGAGGGTATATTGATAAGTTAAATGAGAGTTAAAAGCTTTAAGCGACTTTATATATGGTAAGAGATAATCTTCAAACTAAATTTATATTATATTTTGTAAATAATTATTCATGGTATTACAGTTTTCATGATCCTATAAAATTTTTCAAAAAAATAAATAAATATGAAAGTCCAAACTTGGATTTGACCCTGGTTATTTACAAGTGAAATTACCATGTTATCCCTAAAGCGAGGAAGGGTTTTGAATTAAACCTATTTCTTATTCTCCTCCTCCTCCTCCTCCTTGTCGTTCTTTCTCTCTGCTGTTTCGTTTGTTATAAAAAAAAATAGCAGTGTGTGTGAGTGTGAGAGTGAGAGTGAAGCGAGATGGAAGGTGCGTCGTACGCGCGCATGCCGAGGGTGAAAATCCGAGAACTGAAGGACGACTACGCCAAGTTCGAGCTCCGCGACACCGACGCCAGCATAGCCAACGCGCTCAGGCGCGTGATGATCGCTGAGGTCCCCACCATCGCCATCGACCTGGTCGAGATCGAGGTCAACTCCTCCGTCCTCGGCGACGAGTTCATCGCCCACCGCCTCGGCCTTGTCCCTCTCACCAGCGACAGAGCCATGTCCATGCGCTTCTCCCGCGACTGCGACGCCTGCGACGGCGACGGCCAGTGCGAGTTCTGCTCTGTCGAGTTCCACCTCCGCGTCAAGTGCGTCACCGACCAGACCCTCGACGTCACCAGCAAGGACCTCTACAGCTCCGACCACACCGTCGTTCCCGTCGATTTCTCTGACCCTTCCGCCATCGAATCCTCTGACAATAACAGGTATTCTTCTAAATTAAATTAAATTAAATGAAAAAGAGATCTATTTTCATCGCATTTAGGGGGCATTTAGGGTTTAGGGTTTTTGTTGCTTGCCTTAATGCTGTAACAGTTTAAAATTGCAGTTTCATTTTGCAAGACTTTTTGCTAAAAAAAATATAGGCTTTGTTTTTAATTCTTTTCATTGTTGGCAGTGTTAATTTTGTTCGGGTTTGATAGGAAGGAGGGTAGGTGTGTGTAATTTGAGATGGTTTTGAGTTTTCTATTTGTTTGAATTTCAGGGGGATTATCATTGTGAAGTTGCGGCGAGGACAAGAGCTGAAGCTTAGGGCTATAGCAAGGAAGGGGATTGGCAAGGACCATGCCAAGTGGTCGCCTGCGGCAACTGTCACTTTCATGTATGAGCCTGAGATTCACATAAATGAGGATCTCATGGAGAGCTTGTCGCTTGAGGAGAAAAAGGAATGGGTTGAAAGCAGTCCTACCCATGTCTTTGACATTGATCCAGTAACGCAACAGGTTGTTTTTTGTTTTTTGTTTTTATTTTTATTTTTTCATTTTCTTCCTACTTACTTTGGTGTTGTTCCCTGTTCACTCATTTCACTTGTAGTGTTAGTATTGCTGTTACCTTATCCATATGCTCATAGATCCTTGAATTTTCCAAACATTTTTGGATTGATGCATATATTACCTTTTGGAATTATCTGATATAATCTGCGAGTATAGGCTTATCCTGAACGTTATGTACTGGGTTGAAGTAGGAAACTAGGAATAAAGTAGAATTAGCCATGCTTCTTGCTGCTGTCACACACTGGTTGATGATTTACACTAGTAACTTGATGGTTTGAATGATCTTTTTGTGAGTTAAACGTTAATTGTTAATGATCTTAAAAAAGCAAATGCTGCAACTAGAGGCAATTCTCTATATTTTGGTGAAGCTATCTGCCCTGCCTCCTTGAAAATAATATATTTTCTTTCCTGATAATAGGCCTTGGAGTGCTAACTTTTTCTGAAAAATCAGGTTTCTCTTGGAGTGAGGATGTTGTTCAAATACATGTGGTCCTTGTCCTTATTCATCCCTTGAATTTGATGCCTTTTGTCATTTATCTTTTGTAATCAGCGAGTTGTTTTAGGTAGCTTCCATTACTTCCAATCTCAAGGCTTTGTAAAAGTAAAGTTCAGTAAAAACTGACAAACGGTGAAGTATGCAACTTCGTATTGTGGCATTATGGCAGGTGCTTGCAAGTTGTTCTTGATTGCAGAAACGGTTTTGCTTATAAGATGGCAGCTTAAGTGCCGAAAGTGTGCAGCTTGTTCTTAGAATGAATACGAAGGATTTACTGCACCATGACCAGTCAGGTTCTAAGCTAGCAATTTCATAATGAACCTTAGGCTGTATAGAAATTTTAGTGAATAAGATGCTAATTAGGATCAATGATGTAGCTCATGATGGTTTTTGTACCATGTGACTGGCTGGCGTTGATGTGGTGTGTCTGTGAATTGTTGATATGTGGTACTTTATGCCCATTTTTAGGTTCAGTTTGATTGATATGTTGTATTGACTTCAAATGCAATTGTCTTGAGGTGATTTATCATTACTAAGTCCTGAGCATTTATTAGGTTATGGTGGTTGATCCTGAGGCATACACTTATGATGATGAGGTGCTTAAGAAAGCTGAAGCTATGGGCAAGCCTGGGCTTGTAGAAATCAATGCAAAACAGGATAGCTTCATATTCACCGTTGAATCCACTGGAGCGATTAAAGCTTCTCAATTAGTACTAAACGCCATTGAAATCCTCAAGCAGAAGCTGGATGCTGTACGGCTATCAGAAGATACAGTGGAGGCTGATGATCAGTTTGGTGAGTTAGGTGCACATATGCGTGGAGGATGATCAAATTGAGTAAAAAGGATATCAACTTGTTACCCCTGAACTTGTTTGGTGCGTGTATTTTAACTGAATAGCTGTAACCATGTGCTACCTCATTGAACCAAGGATGCTAATTATCACTGTTATCCCCAGGAGATAGACAGCCATGTTTCAAATTTCATGTTACTTGGTATATGGTGTATCTTCTAGAGCATTGTTTTTAACCCCTGCAGTGGACTCATCTAATATCAGATTACTCTGGGTCAGTTAATTTTTTATACTGTTCGTTCAAGCAAAATGGGAAAAAGTATAACTAAGATGCTTCACAAAACATAAATCAATGGAAGAAATTATTTCAGACCTAATTTCACCTGTAACTAAAATACTTGAGCGATCCTTTTTTTATTCCTTGCGGAGTTTGAGTTGCTACATTCTGCGCGTTAACCTTTCCTTATCTTTTTATTTATGATCATTTTTTTCTTCCCTTTTGATCTCTCCTATTGTATTACAACGGAGTTCTGGTCTCCGTGACTTGGACCTGTACCAAAATGAAAACAAGTGGTCTTGCGATGATTTGATCCTGGGATATAAAGCATTTGAACATCTATTATCGTTTGTTGCTTGGTAATTCTAGTATCATATGCTTGTTTTCTCTTTTTAATGGTAAAAGGAATAGATCATTACGATGATCTGCTTGTTTCAGCAGTTCCAATCCACTTAAAATGCTTGCCATTTAGTTTTTGGCGTATTGGATATTGAGCATTATTCATGAACTCGTTATAGGGATAGAGAAAAGACATTTTAGATTGAGCTTGTCACCCCCTCCCAGAAAAAGGGAACTGTCCCGTCATCTGTTCTCTGCTTTGTTGCTAAAGTTTGCAATAAGCAAAAGGTTTTACTGCAACATTGCATGCATGGTTAAATTTAATGATTGTAGAACAGGTGAATTTTCGCAAAAATAGAGTACGGCGTATGCTTAAGAAAAGAGTTAAGAATTGGCTAAAATAAGCAATGCGATAAAGTATGAAAAATTTGGTCTCGCTAGCACAGCAGGGACTTACTATGGCATTGATTTAAACTATTCAGGCCACTACAAAAGAACGCTTTACTCTGATATACATTTTGCCAAAAACTAATCGGAACCTGCTGGGTGATTTATGGTTATGGACAACTGATAACTAGCAAAAGGTGAATAATTTACCAGCTCTTAGGCATTTTAAGAAACATCCTACTACTTGTATCCTATTGGACCAGATCTAGATACTGCAAACCTAGGAAGTGGACTGGGACCAGTACTCCCAGAAGTTGAGCCTTCAACAGATTTGACCTTGTTACGGCTTGCACTGTAATCTAAAGGCCCCGAACGACGAGTATTCCTCTGCCTATTGTCCATGCTCCTTAAGTTGCCACTATCAACTTCATAGAGGTGTTCTTGGCTATGTGATGACGACGATCCTTTGAAGTACCCTGAATCATTGCCATAATGCTGTGGTGTGGAGTCCCCACGAGGCTGCCTTAAGACAGGAGAAGCATGTGATAGCAAGATAGCCGGCGAATGACGGGGAGACGCTGCGTTCAGTATTGACAATGGAGCGGATGGAGTATCTGCATAGTATTGGCTGTATACTGAACGGAGAATGGAATAAGGAACATGAGTTTCCAGTGAGCTTCGTGGAAGGTATGGTGAGATCTCACAAAGTTGGTCTAGGAAGATAAGCTCTGCTACAAGATGAGATCTGTGCATAACCCAAAATTTAAAAAAATCTGAGACTACAAAATCAAAGAACGTTTAGGATAAAAACAAGTGCAGAGTTGCAGAGGAAGCTTTGCTTGCACCAAAGAGACAAAAAATTACTTTGATAGATTGGAACTTCTTTGCAGTTAATTTATGCGTAGCTTTCACACACGCGCACGCAACAAAATACCATTTGTCCTAACAGCACAATTATATATATTTACCTGTGTGTTTCGTTCCAAGAATCCAGTATGATCTCCGCAGAGAGCTTCACAAATAACTGCAGCGTGGACTTGATACTTGCTTCAGCTGACATATGACTTGTTAATTCCAGATCCATTCCCTCACTGGCATGCCCATTTGATAAAGATTGTCTATGCTGATGTTCCCGTTCCAATCTCACAAACTCACTTCCAGCAATTACTGCAGAAATGCACCTGCCCAGTATTAAGTAGTTAGAGCAAGATACAGGTACCAAAATTAGTATATGCCAAAGTGCAGAATATTATTAATCAACACAATTTAAATAAAAATTCTAGAAAATTGGAAATTTTCCAAATCCAACCCGTGTAGAATTACAGCATAGAAGTCAATCCAATTCCAATGCATGCAAATACAATTTTCAGATCATATAAAATATTTAGCACACACCCTAGTTAAAGATAATAAACATAAGTAATTTCATTATATCAACCATAAAATAACCATAGTGACCTTGCCAAGCAATGGACATTGTTAGTAAAACCCTCTGTGTCAACGTTGAATGCGGTGGTGGACCAAATATTAGATGTCATGAATGTGGAAAATAAGTACGGTAACAAGCTCCATGACCCATCACTTGCACCACCTACTTCCTCTAAAATTGATCTCACCCAAATTGAATCATGATCAGTTACCACACCTACAGTATTTGCCACTGTTCTCATTCTCTTGACCTCTTCCATTTCTGGTACTCCATCAGGTATATGTTTAACCACCCCAGCCAGCAGTGAATGTATCAGGGGAGCACCTTCTTCAAGTACAGCGCCAGAAGCTTCAACTAGTAGCCTATCAAAAGCCAGGGCTAGGCCAGCCTGAACACAAAAACCAACCAGTGTTTCCAGATCAACTATTTGCCTCATAGAAGCTTCTCTTTCAATTCTATCACCAGCATGCAAGCTGGTAGCAACTGACTCGAGGACATCGCGATTTGATCGCAATGATGTGTCAATGCAATTTAAAAGTGCAGCCGTGTGTTCCTTTAGCATTCTGTCTAGCCTGTCTACTCCATAGCCACCAAAAATACGCACAAATGCCTGCAGCTCCCTGAGATCAGTGACCGAGTCTGCAAAATATCCACCAACAGGTCTTGTACTCTTGAAACATTTATGGATTGGAACAAACAATATACCAGCACCTGATACATCCTTGATTATGTTTTCAATATACCAATTACATACAGATTCAGTGGCTGATCCAGTATGTTGGTCTGTTGGTTTCTCAAACAAGTGCAAAGAAGAAACTGGTCCTGAAAAGGCTTCTGAAAGCAAAACTTCACGAATACCCTGAGTGATGTCCATGCTGATGTGCTGCTCTGCAAGATGCACAATGCTAACATGCCTCTGAATCAGTGATTCCAGAACAGAAGGCCGTTGAAGATCATTATCAGTTTTCAAAACACTAAGCAATCTTCTCCTGAAGTTGCCAAGAATGCATTCTCTCATGTACTGCACAAAAAGCATGGAGTGCAAAAATAAGAACAGAAGGAAGATGTTGGTCCACATACAGTACAATTTGATAAAGTGGGAGTGGATGTTTAACAACTTGGGTTTAATGGGTTGATCCACTACGTAAAGACGAAAGCATGAATGGATTTGGATTCTCTAAATTGGGACGTGTACTTCAGAGAGTATCAAGCAGCATTGATTACCATTGATGAGGAAATCAATAGCTTAGAATTTCATAAACTATAAACATCTGGACAAGAGAACATGGATGTGAGAATGTACTCCCTTAATGTTCTCATCAGTAGTAATTATATAGGCTTTAAACTCTAAAGTACGCCCCTTCCTTTAGAGGATCTACATGACTACATCCAACCAATGCCCAATCATTATCATAATATCATTATAGTATGATAAATCCAGGCAACTCGTTATTATTGTTACATTCTAAACACTGCTTTAAATGCGAAAATTCATACACCTGTATGTGTACACTGCACTTGCACACATAAAGAGAGGAATGCTAACTTCATTCAAATTGTCTTTCAAACAAAATAATGTTACTCTCAGAAAAAATATAGGGGAGAACAATTCCTCTGAATATTCAGTTCCAATAGTAACCAGAACCAGATTACATTGCAAGTTTTACCAAAAATTGAGACCTTTCATTGTCATTCAGCAATCATGAAGCATCTTTTAATAGTTACACGCTTCCATGCGAGAAGTAGAGCATATGACGGGTTATACCAATCCCTATGTAGCAAGGGAAAGAGGTATTTACAAGTTAGCTAACGGTAGGGAAAGAAGGACCAGAGGTCTAGATCCTGTGAAATGCATCAAGGATGAGAAAGGTAAAGTATTAGTAATGGAACAAAACATCAAAGAAAGGTGGCAGAGCTACTTCCAAAAGCTATTGAATGAAGGGCATGAGTTTCCCTCGCCATCGGATAGGCTGAGTATCAGGGAAGAAGATCAAAATTATACCTTTTATCGTAGAATTTGAGAATTGGAGGTAAAGGAAGCTTTGCAGTGAATGGAAAATTGCAAGGCGGTGGGACTTGATAATATACCTATTGAGGCATGAAAATTCATTGGAGAGAAGGGTATAAGTTGGCTCACAAAGTTGTTTAATGAGATTGTGAGGTTGAAGAAGATGCTAGATGAGTGGAGGAAGAGTATCTTAGTGCCCATCTATAAGAACAAGGGAGACATACAACATTGTGCAAACTACAGAGAGATCAAGCTGATGAGCCATACTATGAAATTGTGGGAATGGGTAATTGAGCAGTAGTTGAGATGTGAGACTCGCATCACAAAAAATCAATTTGGCTTTATGCCTGGGAGGTCTACCACGGAAGCAATTTACTTACTGAGGAGATTGGTAGAGAAGTATCAGAGGGAGATGAAAGATTTGTATATGGTTTTCATTGATTTGGAGAAGACGTATGATAGGGTGCCAAGGGAGATTTTATGGAAGGTTTTGGAGAAAAAAGAGTTAGAATTTCCTATATACGAGCAATCAAAGATATGTATGACATGGCCATAACTAGCATAAGAACGCAGGGCGGAGCTAAAAAGATTTCCCCATCACAATTGGTTTGCACCAAGGGTCAACTTTAAGCCCCCTCTCTTTTTATCCTAGTCTTGGATGTCCTTACTGAACATATGATCCGGTGCCACATTGCATGCTTTTTGTAGATGATGTAGTTCTAGTTGGAGAATTGAGGGAAGAGTTGAATGGAAAGCTAGACCTATGGAGACAAGCTCTTGAGGCACATGGGTTTTGTATCAAGACGGAATATATGGAATGTAGGTTTAGTTAGGAGGCATTCAAGCTCTAACCTAGACGTGAAAATTGGGGACGATACTATACCACAAGTCACAAGGTTCAAGTATCTTGGAACCATTATTCAAGATGAAGGAGAGATAGAAGGGGATGTAAACCACAGGATCCAAGCTGGTTGGATGAAATGGAGGAGTGCTTCAGGAGTTCTATGCGATAAATGGGTACCACTCAAACTTAAGGGAAAATTCTATTGCACTGCTGTAAGACCGGCAATGTTATATGAAACGGATTGTTGGACAATAAAAAATCAGCACGAAAATAAACTCCATGTTGCAGAAATAAGGATGTTGAGATGGATGAGTGGACACACTATATAGGACAGGATTAGAAATGATTGCATTAGAGAGAAGGTTGGGGTAGCACCTATAGTAGAAAAGATGGTAGAATATCGCCTTAGGTGATTTGGACATATGAGGAGAAGACATAACAAAGCCCCGGTAAGAAGAGTAGATCAAATGGCGGGTAGCCTAGTAGCTAGGGGTAGAAGGAAACCTAGAAAAACTAGAGATGAAACTATTAGAAGAGATTTGGAAGCTAAAGGCTTAAACACGAACATGGCACAAAACAGAGCACTATGACATTGTTTGATCCATGTGGCCGACACCTACATAGTGGAATAAGGCTTAGTCGTCGTTGTGTTTGTTGTCTATTACCAGTATGCTGTCTCAACCATTATCTTTAATGTACATTTCCAATCTTTCCCGGGTTTGCATATTGAAATAACCAAGGCATTTATTAGCTACTTCAGTTTATTTATATTAGTACTATACCATGCTAGAAACTTCCCCAAGAGTAGCAGTGCCCTTGCCATCATAGATTGTTGCTTAACAGGCAACTTTTATGCAACTTATAGAATTACCTAGGCTATTCTCAATACATAAGTAAATCTCAGAGAGAAGGAAAGAAGAAAAGAGGATCCATCCCTAACCTCTCTCAGGACAAATACATGGTTTAAAACACATATAGGCTCCATATCATTCAAGACTGAGCACAAATTGGTCAACCTCTGCATCGCAGCTTCTAACCTGTCATTGGTAAAATCAGAGACATTAAAAAACTATAAATATTAAGTTATGCATATACATTTGGCATGAGACTACAATTACATACATTTTGATAGAACTATTATTTTCAGGCAAGCTCTCATGTCCAGGTAAAGGAAAGCCACTTGCCCCTTTTGGAGATTTATATGATGGAATAGAAACTCTTGATGCATAATTCAGATAAGAAGCGGCTTGCTCTGGAAGAAGCTGAAAAAAATCTGACAGTTAGGTTTCTGAAATGTAGCTAACTAGTTTAAAAAAACTGTTTACCTGATTCTCTAGCGCACCAAATCCTCCTTCAGAGTCAAGAATATTTATTAATCCTTCCAATCCTCCCATGATTGATTCAATCAGAGATTCAACATAAAGAACAGCATCCCTTCCAATTTTTGTAACCTGCTTGCAGCACAAAATACAGTAACCATTAATATTTCCCAGATCTTGCTAGGAAGTTTACATGATTAAGATTCATTTTTCAACCATGCAGTGCCATTCTTTATATTTCTGTGACCAGTACTTTGATAAGAGAAGTTTGGATTTGCAATGACATCAGAATACAGAGTGAACACACATAGTTTTAAACAGAACATCTCAGAACTCATTCTGTTGAAGTTGCAGATTTTAAAAAAAAGCCATATTTCCAGATGCGAGAATTGTATGAACTATGACACCTTACAGACATGTGAATCATCCACTAACAGATTCTTATGTACCATTAACTCTCCATTTTTGCAGTATGCAATTCTTCATTTTCATTAAACATAAAATATTAACGTAAACGGAAGATTGAAATATACATCATGAATATTTGCAGATCACATCTTCATGTGAGCAAAATAAAGCAGCAACATACCTCACCACAAAAATGGAGCCAAGTAGAACACCATTACAACATGCAATTAATGGTTTCAAAATTTTGGTCTGTACTGTACAACTACAGTACAAGACTGCAGTGGAGGTTATGGTATTATTACCTCTTCTGGAACGATGGGAGATGCACACTCTGGAAAGCTACTAGCAATCCCGAGCCAAGCACAGCAATGTTGAGGACGCCCTTCTGGACCAAACATGGTGTTTCTAAAAACCTATTATAGAAACATAATTTGGGTTTTAAATTGAAAGACATGATAAGTAACATCCAGATATTGGGGAAACCAATCAGGTGGGGTGGAATAGGGACACTTACAGCTGTGAGATGCTGGTGGTAGAAATACAGCTTCCTAAGACTACCATGCTTTGAAAGTAGGGATTCCAATTCATCTACGCATCTGAAACAAAAGAGAACCAGATTATCTCAGTCCCCATTTGACACTAAGATTAAACATTCAACAATTAAAATTACTTAAAAAATGGGGATTAAAACCTGGACCAATTGTAAGCAGCATTCCCCTCAGATAATAAGCCTTCTTTGCCAGTGGAAACTGTAGCTTTCTCCAAGTGCCTAATGTTTATAGAAGAACGTGAAGATGTGACTATCAATAAAATTGATAGCCAATCCTTTCGAAAATCCTGAAAGAATAGGCTTATTGAGTTTTGTGTGCATTCAAACATTATACTGTTAATAACTATAACAGAACAAAGAAAAAGGGTGGAAAGAAAATTATAAATTATGGTTCTGACACTAAAAGAGCAATAGTGAACAAACAATCTTTGCATGCAGCACTAGCATGACTTCAGAACCTTAGCCTTCTGTCATGACAATTGATTTATAAACAAAATGACATGCAATGGTTATATTAGATGAGATAACTTTATCATAAGAGTGACAACTTTGCTAAGATTATTTATATTAAAGTTCATGATGAGTGAGATGAACTACATGCACACATCCTCTTCAAGAAATTAAAAAGATGCCCCACAAAGATTTCTCCATACCGATAGATCGCAAGTGATAGCAGATATATTTTCACCCTGTGGTTTTGGCAAGTTTTCAAGGTGGTGGACAATCTGCTGAAAAAGTCCTTTCAGGCTAGCATCTATGTCAAGAGCCACCATTCCAGGGGTTCCAAGTAAAAACCGGATTCTTCCCGCACACGATGAAAGATATGACAATGAGTAACCCCGAATTGCTGCAATCAAATAAACAAAAAACAATACCCAAAACATTCATGCAAAAGTTACAAAACAAATAAAGGGAAAAGCAACTCTAGTATAGTAACTAACGGTTACCCTTAAAGCAAACAAAGCATCAACTTGTAGACATAAAGTTAATCTAACCTGCAATGTATTTGCGCACCAAGCGACATAAATGGTCCATTCCATCTAACAAAAATCCAATGGTTGGGTCATTTGGGTCCTGTAAACATGCCCATGGAATTTGAAGTCAAGACAACTACCTTATCAATAGATTCAAACAATACACTGAAAGAACATTAAAAACAAGTAATAAAAGGTAAAATAGTCTTTTCACCCAATTACAGCCCTTCCACCAGCCAAGTTACCAAAGCAGAGGATTTTCAAACTATTGAAACAGTTCTTGCCACGTGGTACAATCCACATATCAAATTCCATCATTCCCCATTTCTCCTTCTACCTCACATGTACTCCTTCCCCATTCTTCCTCTCATCATTGTCACCCCTATCTCCTTAGGACCATTTCTTGTCATTTAATGACATTTCCTACCTTACCCAACCATATTCAACACCCTTGGGTATGTGGATTGCACCAGTCCACAAGGCATAACGAACATGGCCAATGGAAAGTGAAAATAAAAGGAAAGCGAAAATAAAAAACGAGTGATAAAAATGGCAGTATATTTGTAAATATGGTTTTAAAAAGCCTTAATTGTTTTAAGGGCCTGTTTGTTTCTCTTGTGAAGAGCCCTAAACTTAAGTTGGGAGAAGTATGAAATCTTTTACTTCCTACAAAAGTAATTGGGAAGCACAATTTGTCATTCTCAGGTGAAAAAAAAAAATCCTAACCAAACAAGTACTAAGTCATTTGGAAAAGGGCATTTGTTGGGAAGAAAAGCCCATAAAGGAATAGAGAGACAAATGCTTACTATGTCCACTGGTACTACCCGAGCAGTTTTAGATTTTGATGACGCAACTCCTACATGTTGGAAATACCATATCACTTCACATTGTGCTAAAGCCAATGCCGAAAACACCATCTGCGGGAAATATTACATTCTTTCATAAACAAGTAATTTAAATAGCTGAATATAGATTAAAATATAAACAAAACACACAACTGATTCTAAAGCTATAAAACAAGCACAGTACTGGGCTCACGGCCCCACTAAAGTCTAAGAATGTATGACAAATGACGGATACACTATTTTTCACACTTCAAAAATGCTAAGACAGATACCTGAATGTTAGGGGCCAATAGACTGGGCTGATCAGTAAAAAAAAGCACCATTCTCCCAATCTCTTGTTTCAGTAAAATTCTCCTTTCCCGATGTATTGAGTCACAAGATAATATTGCTTGCTCATGCACTTCACTAAAAAATTCGAACAGTTTTGTGCTTAGCAATGTCAAGAGTAATAATACCATGATCATTATTTAAAAAAAATGTATCAGGAAGAACAAAAGGCGAGATATAAAGAGCATATCCTTAAAAAGGCAAAAGAATATATATGTGTGTGTACAAGAATTGCAAGAGCACTTTAGTGTAATATTACAGAAAATCATCTTTCAGCAAAGTAGTTTAGAATATTTCATTCTTTAACAAGGCACAGACTCCTCTTGTAGATCCGTGTGGCACAGTGACAATTTAAATATACGTGCTTTTTAGATGAGAATGTCACTTTTATTTTAACCAACTATTTCTTAGTTGAGTCTGATAACTAATGTTTGTCTATAAAAATAGTTCATGACAGAACATTGTTGCGTGATCTGATTCATATAACAGACCTCAACTAGTAAAAAAAGGCTTAATTGTCGTTGCCTTGTTGATGTTAAACAAAGTGTACCTATTGTATCGATAGATAATTTTTTTATTAACACAGTGCAACGTGCCAACTTAAACACATTGTATGTAAATGACTTACATGTTCATAGCAACATCAAGAGTAGTGATCCATGTATCTATCTATAAAATAATTTTAATACATTACATCTTCTTTCTACTATATTAGAAAGACAGTTTCCACCATCATTTGTTGTCCCAAGAGATTCCAAATCTTCTTATTTTATTTGTGTTAAGTATTTATTTTATTTATTGAAGCATGTAAGGTTACAAGTGTAATTGAAAACTTCACGATATAATTAATTTTTATTTTTTTTTTGTTTTGGTTTACAATTAATTTATTTAAAAGCTACTCAAACTGAGCTAGTACCCAAAAAATGTTTTAGACAACTACAGTTCTTTGTTCCACTTTCCCATTTTTCCTCCTATTCTTTCCCAAACGACTCCCGTGTTTGCTTTACCTATAAATTAAGGTGTAAGAACTGGTATCAATTAAATAAGAATGGATGAATAAACTGCTGAATGTATTGATTAATAACAGGAATTCCAGTGGGGAATTTCCTGGCAGAACCTAAACAAGCCCAAGGGCTGAAAATAAATAAAACAGGAATAAGAAAATTGTCTGGGAAATAATGGATCCCTTGGTCCCCTCAGAGTTCTGGCTAATAATCTGAATGCCTCCTCCTCTACCCTCATGGTCTCTCAAATACTATCATCAAGAGAGAATCAATGCTGAAAATCCCTAAAAATCCTCACCTTCCCCCCTTTTCTGCAACTAACTTATTTTATCTGATAACAATAAAATAACACAGCTAACCAATCAGATTTTATCTAATTTAAATTCAAAATAATTATCCTGCTGATCTATTCTTTCCTCTTCTGGTGTCATGATACGGAAAAGGAATAATATCCTTTCCTTTCTTAACTGAATCCGTGGCTTCCTTTTCCCTAGTTGCCGCCGGTGGGTATGTAACATAAGGCAAGACAGAAGTATGTGCCACGCGCACCACTAGTAACAACAAAATACCAACATGCGCTCCATTCCTTCTGAATATATCAATTATCAAAAACAACATCCCCATGCAAATGAAATGCCAAACACTGTAAAGAGGCTAAGAAAACCACTGAAGCCCTTAAAATAAAGCAACCCACAATATCAAATCCAAGAATTCCCTAACCTTTACAAAGAACACTCTGGGAACTAATAAATGGTACACTTCACCAAATTCTTATGCACACTAGTTTCCAAATGGGTTTTAGGCGTTTAGAAGTACTATAAAATTTGCTATTTCCCTTCTATTATGTTAGAATTTAAAAATATATTTAAACAAGAATTTTGAATATACCTTATCATTTTCTCAACCTGCTTTGCAACATTATACTCCAAATCAGCCTCTTTTTGTTTTGTACGTCCAGATTTTGCCATCTTCTTAGATTCTAATATTCGCGGCAGAACGTACAACTGGTAATCCTCATGCAAAAGTATGTACTGTGTTTGATGGAAAAAAAATTGTCAACTACTGCAGCTAAAAGATAATGTTCCAAAGCCAATAGGTAAAATGTACCTCATCTCTGAATAATGTGAGGACTAGATTCTCCTTCAATACAACCTGAAATGCCATTTGCAAACAGAATTTAGGAAGTAAACGTAGTGTAACTTTTAATTCACATAATTCCAATATAAAGTATTGTTTTAATTATCACATCATTTGGGTGACTAATAGGAAAGAACATCATGAATATAAAATATAAAAAATTGCAAATTCAGAGGGTCCAATAAAACTAATCAGTATAAATAGTAGATCTCCATCTTATTATACGTGATCAAGCATATCTCTCTATGTTTTAAACTCACAAGAATATGCTGTTTAACATTATATTGAAGTTTTCTTGTTAAAGTGTCGCCACTTTAAGTCTCCAAGTTTTATTCAATATATAAGCATTTGTGTTTTTGTCTCAACTAATACAAACAATTCCAGTACACTCCATGTGGTGAAACAAAATAGAAACTTGCAATATAGGTAGAAGACTACAGTTTTACAAGCATGAACTATACCAAAGCAATATCAATGCTAGTGACACGAAGAAGCTCGTCAGGGCAGACAAGATACCCAAATAACACCCATTCTCGATATGCAGTTACATTTGCAAGATCTTGTGCTCTCTGCAGGGTTGAATGAAAAAACAAACTCAGTGTAGCTAGAGTACAGAGTTATCTATTCAAGAACACAGTATCAATAACATTACCATGGGATGTGCAGAATTTGTGAGAATGTCTGGATACCGAGGATGATATGGACTTAAAAATCCCTCATTTCTAAGTTTTCTTGTGTCTGTTGATAGAAATATAATAGGGCCCACAGCCTCTAATACCTGAAAAATGCGTGATATCAAAACCTTCAATGGAAACATATTAACAGTTTTCCAAATTTCAAAACAGCCATTCATCCATATAGGAAATCAACAAAGAAACAAATTTGTTATGTAAAGGAGATAATGTAATATAAATTTATAAAACGAAGCGAAGATGTTCAATCTTCTTATGTTGGATTTGAGGACATTTTGTATTCTATTTTTGAAAAAAAAAAATTATGAGGAACAAGCTACGTAGGTTTATCATGGATAAAAATCATAATGGATCAGGAAGACTTTGTAAGCATTGGCAAATTCCTACGTCAATGGTTGTGTTACAATTGCACAAGAAATGGCAAAGAAATAAATGTTCAGTTCTATCCCAAAGCAAACAAAGCGATAACTTAACCATTCAACCTTCCAGTATCATTCTCAAGCAAATGCATGGAAGTGCCACAAACTCGGTCATCTCTATAAAAAGTTAAAAAATATAAACTTTTTTCCTTTTGACATACTTCTAAAACATTGAAACCAATGCAACTCCCGAAAAGTGGACAGGAAAATGATAATAAATTGAATTCAATCACAAAAGGATAGACTAATGAAGGGCAAAAAAAGAATATAGTAAAAAGAGAAGAAAAAATACTCATCATCATTATCATGTATACTTATCTTGGAAACTATCTATATCATATAGATACGGAAAAGGAAGAGATTAACCTCTCCAATACGAGGGCTGACGAAATTTAGGTCTTCTTGTAAACCTTTCAGCGGTGGATCATAAGAGTCAATGAACTGAAGCAAGCTGTTGAGAAAGAAACATACAAGGAATAAAGATAAGATCATTTATTTCGTAAGTACTTCGAAAATTAACAATCACTTAAAAAAAAAATATATCAAGAGATTCACATTAAAGCTAGAGTAGAATCCATGTTTCATAATTCTTAATCAATTTCATCTTGTAGAGATTAATTTTATCAATTCAAACAGACAAACTTCAGATCCTCAACAATCTGGTAACCCCATTCATTTCACCGTAACTAGGTTCACAGAAAATTCTTACATGACTAACATGCAAGTGTCTAATGTATAATGGCCTGAGTATAGATAGAAGATGTGCTTAGGATATATACTTGACATCGTATAAATAGCTCTTAAGATTTTATGCTCAGCTGTCATATACCATATCTACTTAAACTTTCCCAAATTCTCTCATTCCTACTTCAACTTCTCTTCTTAAACATAATTCTGTGACAAAGCAAATGCCTATCTACATTCTCCACACCAAGAACTTTAACAAATTTTGGACAGCAGTCAATTGCCTATTCAAGAATGTCAATCAGCTACCTCTCCATCAATGACAGTCTACAGAAGGTTAACTTAAATTCTTTGCCCCAACGAGTGCAGATTATGAGTTTATAGCTAACTAGTTTTTCAAGATTTTTGAGCATTAAGTTTTGAGTAAACCTTCAAATTCATCCTTGGGGTTGTCAGCATCAGTCAAGTTCGTCCCTAGGTTATGGAAATTATCATATTAGTCCCTAAGGTTGCCAAAAACTGATCAAGTTAATCCCTCAGAGGGACTAATGACTAATTTGACTGACTTTTGGCAGCTTCATGGACTAATATGACTGTTTCCATAACTTAGGAACGAACTTGACTGATGTTGATAACTCTAGGGACAAATTTGAAGGTTTATTCTTAAGTTTTTCACAGTAACAATTAATTCTCACATGCTCTGTTTGTTAGAATACTTCTTAAAGTTAATTCAACAGCTAGTGTTTAATAGGTTTGCAACATGCCACAATGTGACTAGTGTTGGGAGTTATAAACTTACTTGAATATCCCATCCCATCTATCCTTACCCTCTCCAATGGCACAAGCTATTTAGGCATAATTGCACATGCATAATGCCCGTCTGCATTTAGTTGAGAATTTTTTTTATGCAACTCTCTTAATAATTAAAATAAATAAATAAATAAAAACCTTGAAAACTAGATATACAAATAAAAACATGTTAAGTCTGTGTGCGCGCAACCCTCTCAACTTTTTTGATAAAAGAATTTTATTAGGACGAAGAGAGAATACAAAGATATAAAAGGAAAAGAGATCCTCTTTACAAAAACAATAACTAACAAAAGGAAAAACAAATCAATAAAGAAAAGTTTTCCAACTCTCAACATATCTAAATGAGAAATCCTTGTTTCTGTGTATAGACATGCACATATATCTACTGAAGTTTACCAGAAACTGACAATTTATGAGAAATTATCAAATATCCTACCGATGATAAAAATCACAATCCCGCTCATTTCTTGACATTGCATGAAGAAGGTTATAGGTCTGTAGCAACATCTTCCTTGGCATCTGCTAAGAAAGCATTAGTATCGAAATAATTACATTGATGTACAGGTTTTTTTTTTTTTTAATAAAAATCATAATAAAAAATAAAATTAAAAACACAATGGGGAAGTTAACTTGCCTTCTCAGAGAAAAGGTTAACCCGCACGAAGGAACAGAAGAGATCCATAAATGCATGTAATATAAGAGAATTCTGATGGGGCTGCAAAACACTGCATAGTTATTTGAGATATGAAAAAATGATGCATAATTATGCTACTAGTTTATTTCAAATGCTAGGACCTCAGCTAAACACTTAAATTATTTCACTGAAGTGGCTATCTCGAGATGAACTGGTCAAAACTGAATAGTCTCGCAGGAAAATTAATGCCATTGCATATAGCATTTGCAAGAGCAAACCAGTTTCAAGATCCTATTGGCATCAAAGCAACTCATGTTGAAGGAAAGCAACAGCATTGAGACTCACCAACAAGGTAATTACTGTACTACTTAGATCCAATATAAGTCTCAGAGCTTGTTCACGAAACACCATCAAGTCAAGAAGTAGCTGTTACACACAAAATAATCCTAACCGTGTGAGTTCAAGTAACATATAGTTGAATTGATAATCCAAAAGATATAGCATAGATGAGCAAGTTTTAGCCCACATAAAATGAAATCAACAGGGATCATTTATTGATCACTATCACAAATTACAAAGATAATAAAACCTATAATCTATCTCGTTAAAGTCTAAATTACATGTTTTAGACTGTGGTACAAGCTTCATCCTTCTTCGCTCTTTCCCAACCTTTTCTCCCATAAAAAGAAACAAATCAAGAAACGAATTGCAAACATTCATATTCACTCATGCAGATAAGTTGAGTAAGGAAAGATATAGACAGGTGGGATTTGGCAAGTCTTTAAAAACTCAAACAAGTCAAGCTAGTCATGTAAGATTAGGGTATGCACTGGAATGTGAAAACCTTCATTAATCATATAATAGCTTGTGAGTTATAAAAGGGGAACAGATGGAAAAGCCAGTAAACAAAAGAATTAAAATAGCACCTGCACCCAAGGTTCCAGGCTCTGTAGATGAAGCTCTGCATGGTCTTGCATTGAATCCCAAGCAATCTTATCTATCTGCACCCATTTTCTTCCCAAATGATGAAATTCATAGAGGTTTTAATCAACATACAAAATTTAAAGCATATTGGATAACACTTCTTACACGTTCAAGTTGCAATCTGCTAAAGTGTTCAGGAAATTTCTTAGAGAGCAACACACAGATTCTTGGATGGTTGGGGAATACACCTGCTTTCCAAAATCCTTCCGAAAATACGTGATTGATGGGATCAGGATAATCCAAAAGTTGGTTTAACCTATACATTTTAGCCATAAGACCTTCGGCAACTTCAGTGAGTTGTACCACCCACTGCATGTTAAGACCCTTATGGGATTGGGATGGGGTAGTGCTCTGAGACTGCCCATCATTATAGAAGTTCTTGGAGCTGCTTGACGACAACGGAGAATTAATCTCGGTACCAAGGTAGTCAGTCCATCTAGACGGGCCGTCCCACTCCCTTGACCTTGCAGCAGTAGGCGACAACGAGGAATCCTGGTTTGAAAATTTTTGCCTTGACCTTGCCATGAACTAATAACTGGTCCCACTCAGAAGTTTCTGCACATCAAGCATTCTGGAAATCAATTTCATGTAAAATCAGTAAAACACCAACTGATCTCCAAAGCTTCTCTTAGTGAACAATTCCACTATATTCAAGTCCAAATCCAATTAGAGCCTCTAAGAAAAATTCTCAACTCTGAAACTATCTTCAAAACTCCCTGGAAATTTTTAAAATGCACATCTATTCCGTCCAAAAAAAAAAAACTGATAATAATTAAAGGATGAGCATACAAGCCAACAGATTTTATGACCAAACACGATGCTTCTGACAACTGAATTAGCGAGCAGTAAGCATCAATTTTGTAATTTACAAGCAAAGCAAGTCACTACGAAAGAGAAAAAAACAGAGCTAAAAACCTAATCCCATTTCTGTTTCCTCTACCTAGTTCTCAATTTCCAGAACAATAATAGCACTGATCAGCAGCAGAACTCCCAGAAACAGCAAGCCAACACAAATAATGAATCAGAAAATTAGGAGTAAATTAAAATCAGTATGTCAGGAACAACAAAAGCAGAAGCATTCTACTCATAAGTGAGTCAAAATTCAATTCCAAAGGGACATTCCCAAACTAGAAATAGAGAGAGCTTACAGTGAGTGGTAGGAAAGAGGAACAAGGTTGAGTTGGAAGAATTGAGGAGCAGAGAATCTCAGATCTGAGAGTGGAACGAGAATGAAGTACCGTAATTATGGTGAGAAGGGTGGTAGAGGTGGTGGAGAAGGAGAAGAAGGAGTGAATGCATCAAAGTGCGGGAGCTGCATTTTCAGCGCTGATAATTATTATTGCTACTTTCTTAGTTTTAGCTTCGCTTCCTTCTCTGGTAATAAAATTTATATTTTTATATTTAAAATATTTAAATATCATTACACAGATCAGCCACTGTTTTATTTATTTATTTATTTATTTTCTTTTCGTTTTCAATTTAGTTCTGACGCCTATTTCTTCGCTTATACTTGTGTACACGACGATGCGCGTCTTCGTCTTCGTCGTCTTCGTGGTCGTGTCTTGGGTGTTTAATTTGCATGTATCTTAATTATTTTTGTTAATCCGGTTTAAGACGCTCCATCTCATTAATGATTAACAATTTCACCAAGTACCCTTTTTAATCTCATAGAAGCTATAAATGGGATTACAAGATTGATTTGAAAGGGTGGTTAAGGCAGAGCGAGGATATTATTCATATATCACAAAATCTAATATTTTGTGTACATCACACATAAATAAAAGCATTACAAAATAAAAAAATAAACATTGTTATATAGCATTTAAATATATACAGATATATCTATGTTTAATATTTTTAATTTATATGTTTAATAATGTTTGTTTATACACATATGTTTAATATTATTCATTTATATGTTTGTTACCTGCATTGTACATTGATATAACTTGAACGAAAATGATCAAGTTGTAATTTCATTTTGATCTTACAAATGATTCTTTTATTTCATTTTAAAAATTACATTACATTAATTGTAATGAAATTTAAAACTAAAATCTCATGTATACTACTTAAATCTCTCATCATTATACCAATCATATCCTAATGGCTTAGAATAGTAAAATAGTTTGTCTTCATTTTTTCACTGTGAATTCGATTTAAATTATTTTGTTTGTTGGACTTTTATTTTAAAAAAAATGCAATTTTTTAATTAAATAATTTGATTTATATTTTTTTAAAACATTTAAATTAATTAAGATATGTATCTTTTTAGACTATGAAACATATTTTTTAAAATTAAATTCATTTAAATTACTTATAAGATTCCATTTTATTTAATGATAATATAAGGACTAAGTAATTTTTAAAAAGAATTATCCTTGGCATTCAAAATCATGTCACTTTGATGCCCTTTGTGCGTCAGCACTCATCAAGATACGTATTTGATTGTGTATGTAAAATTAAAAATTAAGAACTGTTACTCTCAGCATAAAAGGCACCTATGATTTATAGGCTCTATAATTAGATTGCATAGACATCATAAATATATCACCACTTATCAACAAGACCATGATGGTTAGAAAAGAGAGTAATAACCACGCCATCTAGCTAGTGACATTCACTGTACGAGGTATACATCGATCACGGATCATTAGAAACTATATATTATATTAAAATATTTCACTAACAGTACATAAATTAACCATCTTTTCGTTTCACTCATGCTTATGCCATGTATAATTTGATCCAAGTGATCCCCAAATTGGCATGATAGTATACAGAAAATGGTAAGGTTTAGTAGTGGGTTGATGATGCTTTTTGTTGAACAATAATGATGTAGGGTCACATAAACTGTGTATTTTTATAATGCAGTTATATGCAATTATGAATCATTGGATACTGCCTACTGGGACTATATGAAATTAATTAGTGTGATGGGAAAACAATTGATACTTTGAAGCCAAGTGCTGTATCTTTGAAGCATTTCTTTCTGTCACCGATTAGCATACTTAGCTTGCACATTAAGCCACCATCATTTCATACCTCTTAATTTGATCTTCTTTCTTTTTCTGTATTGTAGAGTATAAAGGTCAAAATACTTGGTTTTGCCTGTTTCCCCTTACTGCCATGTGGTTTAGTGCCACTTTGTCACTGATGGTTTAAAGGCTTAATCTGCTGTCGATTTTAGTTGTTGTGGTTTAAATTATTTAGATTGAGACAGACATAAAAGAATCTAATCATGAATATGAGATAAAGCTTTAGAAAGCTCAACTCTATGAACTTGCCCATTTTTGATAGTTCATTATGTAGAAGCCATGTGGTTATTGGTAACCTATCTAATTTGCATTTTACCCTTTGGTAATTTATTCTGTTTGCATATTTTAGAGAAATATTTAATTCAGCGATTCAACGACGAAAAGCAAAAAAGTACAGAAGTAAAATACTATTCATCACAAGAATGCGATATTTTTTTTTTATTGCAAATCATGGAGAATATATCATATTTGGTCAATATATATTTTAATCAATTTAGTGGACTAGAGGAGTGTACTCCACTCCAGGCACTCTAATGTTACTAGAAGAACATATACAATTTGAGAATATGCCAAGTAACATGTATAAATAAATAAATACATTAATATATCAAAGAAAAAGGTTATACATATGCTTTTAGCTTAATTGTTATATACTAGTACTGGTTGCACGCACTTCGTGTGTGCCCAACGCCAAATGAAAATAAAAAAAACTGCTATGAGAAATTACATAAACTGTATGTAAGGATAAAACAAGTATAAGATGTTGGATACTAAAAACAATTTTTTCTTTGAATCACTTTTATTTATCTGTATTGATTAATCACAACACTATTTGGTATATGACTCGTTAAGAGACAGGTTGAAGGAAGTCTGAAAGCTTCAACACCTAATTGTTTATATTATAATAACAATAATAATAATACCACTCATAATGGTTTTAATTATTCTTTATAACTTATTAGACAACTATAACAAAAAAAAAGAGGATAGCAGTTGGTCATTCAGGAGGAACTAATACACAACGTTTTAATAGATTTTCAATCATGACTAATTTATAACCTACGAAAAGAAGGGCAGTTATCAGCAGTTGTTGAAATAAGATGCATTTGTCTTATATATAATTGCTATTGCTATTGCTATTGCTATTCTTCTTGAAGTGGGTGGGCTTTTAGTTTGGTTGAGACAAATGGTTAGGGTCTGGTACAAAAAGTAAGTGTAATCATAATAAGAAAATGGTCTATACTCTGCCAAAATCTAAAAACCTGTCTTAAACTCCACCTTTATTTCCGTTAGAGTCTTGCTCAAGAAGTATTGACTAAAGTTTGGAGAAATTTTGGTTTACTAAATAGTAATGAGAAATTAGTTAGGTTTGTAACAAAGAAGTGAATATTGGTCAATACATCAGGACTTATGATAAGTCATCCACATTAAAACTTAAAGGAAACTTTCATTAAGTTAAACCTTGTACGGCCTTCAGAAAATTAACCCCTTTAGGTTTGATTAATATATTGATCTAAACAATTAGGCCCTAAGTAACACTTGTTCCTGGTTTTGAAGCATGGCGAGCTTATCAAAGAGAAGAAAGTATAACTGTAAGCAAATCCCTGATCCCATGACACTATCATATTACAGGTTTTATGGAACAAAAATGAACTACTGAAGCACTGTAAAAATGAATCAAAACCTGACTCTATTCAACTCCATGTTGAATGAATGCATTTCAACTGCACCAGTTGTCTAATTGTGTTCCCATTGCTTCATTACACATGGATTTCATCAAGTCAATGTTGAAGACTACGAGGCAGCAACCCGACTTTACCATTCATGAATGAGAAATTCTTGTGTGGTCATGAAGCGTCATGCCGGACATGCTCATAACCACACATAGAATGACATTTCAGCTTTAAGTAGTGGAAGCCGAAACACTATTATGTGTGGTCAGAAGCATATACAACATAACGTTCCATGACCACACAAGAATTTTCATCAAGAGAGCATTCTTGTCACTGCCGGAGTGTATACCAATGCAAGGGACATTCGCAGGCTGTGACTCGACCAACGGCGCACATAAGCGGAGAAGACTTAACTCTGTATTGTAATTGTTTTTCTCCATTTTAAGGCATTATCCCAGGGACCAGGGGCACAGGTGGCTTGGATTTCTTTGTTTTTTCCACCAATATAGCTTGAGTAGTTAGAACCACACCAGCAACCGAAACTGCACTTTGAAGAGCACACCTGGCGACTCGACAAGGATCTGCTACTCCCGCATTTAAAAGATCTTCGTATGTGCCTGTCATCGCATTATATCCAGTTCGCCAATCAAGTGTTCTAGTGTTCTGGACAACAATGTCTCCATCAATTCCAGCATTAGTTGCAATTGATTTTGCAGGTTCAAGGAGTGCCTGTAATGCATTATGTTCAGCTGCTTATAAAAATATGTAAAATCATTCAAGAAAGTGCACAAGGAATGCTACCTTTCCCAAACTAATCCCAATCCTAGATGAAAGAGAAGAAGAAAAAACAGGGAATTTACCATAAACTAAAGGAAAAAAGTTCTATCTAATATCTCAGCGAAACAAATTATGTTCCATTTTCTCTCCTAGGTAAGAGAGTGATAACAACCGCGGGAGAACCATACCACAAAAGATAGCTATTGTATGTGGAGAGCTCAAGGCCTTATAAACCATACCAAATTAATGAGGTATGCTTTGTTAAGTCTTGTTCTTCAATTACAATCCAGATAAGGATATAAACCAAGAATAAAAACTTTCAACACCACAGGATTTTAAAAAGATGCATAAGTCACAAATCTTCTAGATTAAAGTCATTTTCTTTTTCATGGAAAGAAAAAACAACATATTGCATGTGAATCACCTTAGTAAAATCTGTTTGAGAAGAAATCTACAGAGAGATGAGAGAAGGAAGAGAGCTAAGAGACTAAAAAATGTAAACTATACCTTTGCCACAATATCAGCACCAATTCGCTCATCTTGATCTTCCAGGGAGTTCCTTATTGTAGGTATCAAGTCCAACAGGTGGACGTATGTGGCACCCCCTCCAGGAACAATTCCCTCATTTATGGCAGCAAATGTTGCATTCTTGGCATCCTCAATCCTAAGTTTTCTATCCTCAAGTTCTAACTCAGTGTGTGCACCTACCTACAAAATTGGATATTGCATTATTCAGTAAAAAACCGAGAATAAAAGTAATGTTAATGTTATGCATTGTCAGCAAAATTTTAGAAAAACAGCTTTCTGGTATGTAGAACAAATTGAAATCAAGACATTGTGCATATAACAAATCTCAGAGTAACAGAGTTATGATACTTGAAATAGAGCAAGAAATGTTGAAGCAAAATTATCAAAGTAAAGATATGAAGTGATCAGAGTACAGACAGCCCATGACAAGTTTACTGAATTAGATACCTTTATAACAGCTACACCACCAGAGAGTTTTGCAATTCTCTCTGAGAGCTTTCTTGACAGGTTTGCATTATCTGTTTCAATAAGATCCTTCTTTATCTGTAAAATTCTAGCCTGAATTTCAGCCTTAGTGCTAGGATCAGCAATTATAGTTGTCGAATTACTGGTTATTGTCACTTTCAGTGCAGTGCCGAGTTGATCTGATGTTACACCTTCAAGTGATAGACCCAAGTCTCCAGAAAGAAAATCAGCACCTGTGATGTTAATGTAAACATAATGTCAAACAAGCAGAACAGAAGGAGTCTGTTCATCTTTGAAAGAGATGGGAACAATTGAACAAGAAAGATCATGGGTAGATTAAAGGGGAAAAAAATGGGAAACCAAAGCTTCAAAGTTCAAATTATGCTCATAGAGTCACATCATCACAACTTCAAAATTTAACAGAACCAACTGGAATCGATACTAATCAAGTCTTAAGATGATTAGTGATTATTATTAACAGTCAACTGAGGTCCTCAAAAATCCCACAAGGTGGATGATTCTAAATCTTGGCCACTAGAACTGGACAGTTATAGAATGAGAAAGTGGCATTTCAATTAGTACCCAAAGAAATCAAGCTCCCTAATTAACAAACAATTGACAAATAAATAAAAGCAATGACATAAAGAGTTTCATTGCAGCCAGTTTATACTAACAAAAGAAGCAACTATTTGGTAGGTAGGGTTTATGAAAATAACTCTACAATAGGAAGCATAACCCTAGTGCAGAGGAAGTTGACAGAAATATTAATCAAGCTTATTAGGTATTGTAGAAACTGGCCTGTCATAAGCGCAATATCTTGTAACAAGGCCTTCTTTGCATCTCCAAATCCTGGACACTTCACTACAGCAACTCTTAGTAATCCTTGCATTTTGTTCACTGTTAATGTTTCCAAGACTTGCCTTGTGACATCCTCGGCAATAATTAAGAGTGGGACACTCAACTGCATAGCCTTTTCCAGCAAAGGAACGATTTCTTTGACAGTCAAAATCTTTTGATCAGTTACCAAAACTTTAGCATTGTCAAACTCCACGATGGACTTTTCCTGGTTGTTAATGAAGTGAGGAGACAAATAACCCTTATCAATCTGCACAGAAAGAATAAACAACAACTATTATAAAGCAAAACACAAGGACAACAACTATTCAGATCTGAGTGACTGGAAGGACTAATGCTTGCTATTGAGTACTATTCTTATGCTTGATACCTTCATCCCTTCTTCAATAATCACAGAGGTCTCAGATGATGAAGATGATTCAATGGAGATCACTCCATCAGAACCAATCTTCTCTATAGCTTCAGCAATCAGGTTTCCGACATACTCATCGTTTCCGGCAGAAATCGAGGCTACAGCTGTAAAAAAGGGGCAAGAAATATCTTCAATAATTTTTTTGTGAAGAACAAGCACTAATTCAACAAAACTTAAAAAATCAGAAGTCGGGACCTTTAATATGATCCCTTCCTTCGACAGGAACGCTTCTCTTCTTCAAGGACTTGACCAAATCTTTTACCGTCTTTTCCATTCCCTTCTTCAAAGAAATAGGATTAGCCCCAAATGCAACTGCTAATAGTCCAGATTTAATCATGGCTCGGGCCAAAATAATTGCGGTGCTAGTACCATCACCAGCCAAATCATTCATTTTACTCGCAACCTACAAGCAGGAAATATTTAAATGTGAATAAACCTCGGGTTTTCCTTTTGGTCTCAAATTTTCATCTACTCAACCCGAGGCAAAACCTAAAAAGCATGATCAACCTCTTGAATTAGCATGGCACCTGCATTCTCAATTGCATCTGAAAGCTCTACGGATCGAGCAATTGTAACGCCGTCGTTAATTACTTTAAGGTTTCCAGATTCAGAGAGAATAACATTACGGCCTGCACGGTCACAGAGTAAAATAAACGAAGTTGTTAAAATCAGATAAGCAGCATGAGCAGCCAATAAACAGTGAATAAAATAAATAAATAAATAAATAAATAAATAAAAGACCATATAATGGGTTTTTCCAAGTCAAATTGGACCCAAAATGGAAGCAGTTTGCAGCTCAAACGTAATTTAATTAGTAGCAAATATCAAATTCTTACTCTTGGTCATAAACCGAATAATAGCCATCAAGCAATGGAATAATTCAAATATATAAAATATATACGACTTGAATTCATCAAATAAAATAGGAAGTATATACCTTTGGGTCCTACGGTAAGAGAGACAGCATCAGCAAGCTTATCAATCCCAGCTTGTAAAGCCTCCCTGCACTCTTTACCAAAGGATATCCTCTTAGGTCCAGAGCTGACCACAAAGCTCTTAACAAAGTGTTGCCTTTTCCGAACCCCGAATACCACTCGGTTCGATCGAAGAGGCTGCAAAACCGGGGAAAAAAAAAATGATTCGAAGTCAGGAAAAAGACAGAGAGAGCCATAGAAGGAGGCAGGAGCAATTGTAATATGAGAATTACAACGGTAAAGAAAGCGTTTCCATTTGGAGGGAAGAAGAGAGACATCGAAATTGCATGAGCTTGCGTTTGGACATTCATCGCAATTGCAACTGCAACTGGCTTCTGCAGTAGTCACTGTGAAGCGGATGAGACGCAGATTGGGCCAACGGGTTGGGCTGGCCCATTCGGATCACTCTATTTGGACTGGACTAGCATAGGCCCAATAAGGGCCTGTTACACTCTTTCTCATTTTTTCTTTTCTTTTCCTTTTTCCGATTTGGAAGAGAAAAATCTAGTTCGAAGCTGAAGCATGCAAGCATCACCGATCTGCGTGGCTAAGGTTGCATTTGGCGTGAAGGCACAGCAGCAGCACGAGACCGCCGTGAAGAAGAGCTCGATGGCGGCGGCCACCGCTCCTAAGTGGGCCCAGAAGACTGTCAGTTTGCCGCCCCATAGGCGCGGTTGTCATCTCGTCACTTCCAAGGTGCCTCTGCCTCCCTCCCTCCCTCACCCCTTGTTCTCATTCCAATCGTTCAATATTCTTATGAACCCTAACTGTTCATTCCAATTAATTGGCCTCAATTTCAGATAGTGAAAGAAATCGAGCAAGACTTGTCTGGATTCAAGTGTGGCCTAGCCCATCTCTTCTGTCAGTATAGTATATTATATACATAGATGCATATGTGTATTTGATTTTGATTTGTGCTCGATTTTGAGCTCGACTTGCTACTGAATAACTGAACTTTGGGAGATGTGGTAATTGGGAAATGGCAGTGCAGCACACGAGTGCTTCTCTTACCATCAACGAGAACTACGACTCTGATGTTCGCGACGATACCGAAACCTTCCTCAATCGGATAGTCCCCGAGGTTTCTTCTTCTTATTCTTCTGTCTGAATGCCAATGATTATATTTTATCAGTTATTGCAGCCTTCTGATAAAGCAACTTGTTATGGAATTTCCATGTGTTTTGTTGCAGGGGTCATCCGCGCCTTGGAAGCATACACTAGAGGGTTAGTTTCTCATTGCTGGTTTTGTATTCACTAAGCCTGTGTTTGGTATGGGAATATTGAAGTGGGTGAAGTTTTCATGATTACACTAGACCTCATCGATGAAAATTTCATCCTATTTTTGCCCCATTCCAAACACACTTTAAGGTTCAGCGTTGTTTGGGAATTGGGAGTAAAGTTGGTGGTAAAAAATTCACGGACCAGATTTCCTATGTAATTTCGTGGACCAAACTGACCCTTAAGCACACTCCTATTTTCACAAATTGTGTGTTTTACTTTCTAGATTGGTTTACTGACGAGTGGTGAATGTTTTGTTTTTCATCTCAGTGTTTGACTCATTATTTGATCATTGTTTCTCTTTTCTTTATTTTCTCTTATGTATTCACCGGAACATTTTTTAGTATATGTGGCAGCTGGGAAACCTCTGTACTAGAAGAAATTTGTTGTTCCTTCCTATCTACTGAACACATTTCTTTAAAAGTAGGCAGCCTGCAGAAATTCTAATGAAAGATTATCTGCTAAATTATTTGCGTACTTGCTTCTATTCTAGCATCATAAGTCAGTTACCATGCATTATGCTGTCTATTGTTGTTTTTTCGGATATAATTTGGGTTTCTTTTCCCTCAAATGTATTTTCCATCAATGGAAATATTCTTTGGATTTGGAATTTTGCAGGCCCTGATGACATGCCAGCTCATATCAAATCATCCATGTTTGGTTGTGCACTGACGTGAGTACTGCTTTGTGTTTCAGTTTGATTCAGTGTGCTGAAAAGTTATGGCTATGTTATCATCTACTGACATCTTGTATTTTTATTGTTTCAGGATACCAATTACAGATGGAAGGCTTAACATGGGGACATGGCAGGTAACAAAATTCATCTTGTGTTTGTGATTCACCTTGTGTTAATTGGAATGCACTGACAATGTAAAGAAATTTTACATTGTCATCAAATCATATACCAACAAATGAGTAAATATGATTGACTATCATATCCACTACTTGAAAGGTCATCCAAACAAAAGGTTATATCAAATCTTTTACATTGTCAATGCATCAAAATTAGACTCTTAGGAAAAATCTTTCTGTTATCCTTGAAACAGATTTGAAATCTCAACACTTCAAGAAGGTAGTACCCACACTATTTAGATGAAGTGTCTCTATCACTATATTGCATTTCATCCATTTTGACTGGTAGATTATATTTCCTACATCATACTTGGACTTCTAGAGGGACAACAATTATAAAAAAAAATTAAATAAGGACAAAAGCATCATTTATTGTGGTGGTGAGCAAACAAAAGAACTTGAAATTCATGACCACTTGTGTAAGGATAGACAAAAGCCTGATTTTCATGGAGTATTTGGCTTCAACATGTGTAATGGAAACTCCTTACTTGATTTGCTTATGGTAATGTACTAATGTGTAGTCTGAAGTTACTTGTTGTGCTCTGAGGTTTTGCTCAAAAACATTAATCCTTATTCATAAAATTTGACAAAGTTCATATCGTATCATTTAATATCTATCATTGATTATGATTCCCTTGTAGTACAAATGACAATATTTTTGTGATAGAATGTGTGATAAAGTTGGTTGAGATTAAAAACTACGTAGTTACTCTATGCGGAAGTTTGCACTTTGCCCTACATTTCTTAGTTTGACTGTGTCAACATTTTGGAGAAACACCTCATGTTGGTTTGATATGACATCAAAGTTATTAATATAACTTTTATTGTTATGTTGTTTAAGGGCATATGGCTTTGTGAGCATCGGGATTATCCGACCTCACGAAGAGTTGTTGTTACGCTGAATGGAATGTGAGGTGCTGAAATCTGTTTACTTTATTTTGCATTTGTATCCATGATCAAGACAAACTCAGCATTGGAATTTATAGCAGGATATGTGTGTTGTATTGCCTTTTACTTCTATGTAATTAGAGTACCATACCTTGCTATGGATGCAACTGTGAAAAGTATTGTGACCATTTAATGGATATAAGCATTCCGAATTCCTTCAAGGGTCGCGGTATTGAATATTGATGCGTGCCATTGCGTTTGGATTAGGATTTCAGATATTCTTAGTTCTGTTTTTATCATGTGTGTTTGGCAAATTTGGTGAGCGTGCAGGAGTTTTTATTTATGGAAAAGAAATAATCTAACGGAGTTTATACAACTCATAATTGACCTAGAAATTTGATTGGATTTCTTTCGCAACGATTCTTCTTCATCGACAAACATCTGAAACACGATGGTTTTTTAGCTACTCCATGGAGGAAATGTCACATGATATTTAATTTATCTAATTTTTTATAATTTTTATAGTTAAATTCATTAATTTTTGTTATCATTTTATAATATAATATGATATATTGATAGATTATATAATTTAATATAATAAATTAATACTTTTTAATATAATATTTGTAGCGAGGTGTATCATAAGTCCAAATGATGTATAAATTTTAAAATCTCTTATAAGTTAGTTTTTTTAATAATTTTACTAATCAAAAGTTTATTATAATCATATAAAACATAACATAATAATAAAAATTGATGAATTTATTTATAAAAATTATTAAAAATAAATAAATTAAGTATCATAAAATATTTATTTCATAAGGTAGCTAAGAAATCATCTTAACTAAGAAGCCAACAAACCAATGATTTATGGCCGGAGTAATGTGGTTGGGTTTATTATAAACTCTACATGTAATTTCATATCCACCATTGAAAACTCTTATAATTTTATAAATATGGCCAAAGCTACTTACTAAAGTTATTAAAGTGGAAATATTTTATAGAAAATGCAAATTTTTAGTGTTTTTCATGCATTGATTGCATTGGAATCAACTAAAATTTTTCATTTTAACTTTCTTAACAAGTGCCTAAAGACACTTGTTAAGAAAACCCTATAAATATTACTAAAATTATAGGTTCTTATGATGTTATGTAGAGTTCATGATAAATTGGATAATGATGATGTGAATGATTGGTTGTGGCCACCGAAAATCGATTTTGACAATCGATTTTTTTTTTTGTTTTGCATGTTGTTTGGTTTCATTTTTAGCATACTCTCAAAATTCATTTTTAACCCATGTCTATTATTTTTAAAAATAACCGCACTCATTTACTCTTCATACATACTATCTCAAAAGTTTTATAGTTTATGGCATATTATTAGATTATAATATAAAATTGTTTTTACTTTAACTATGTATTAAAATTAATGGATATTTATGTTTAGTCCATCATAAATTTTAAATTGTGTTTCACCCCTTATAATTTTTTTAGCTAAAAATCGTCTTTCATAAATTTTTATTGTAAGATTTTGGTTTTAGTCCATACCATTATATTTAGTCGTTAACTGCTGACATAAGAGTTAAGTTGACCATGTGACAAATCATGTGCCACACAGGTGACACGATTAACCTAGCGAACGCTTGTTGTCATCTTTCTTTTTATTCGCTACAACTCCGTGAGTCACTGCTCTCACTTGTTGCTCTCCTCCCCCCTTTATCTCACCTTCGCCAGGCAAGTTAATTCTCACATCAGCAATTAACGGTTTAACATGAGGACAAAGACTAAAATTTTACAAAAAAATTTATGAGGAACAATTTTTAACAAAATAAAATTTAGAGGTAAAACACAAAATTTGAAATTTATGAGAGACTAAAAACATATTTATCTATAAAATTAATCTCTTCAAAAATAAATGGTTAGATGTGAGAATCAAACTTTTTAATTTATGTAATAGTATTTGATGGGATATTTTTACTGTCTCACCTCACCATTATTAATATTATGTATAAATAAATGTTGAGATGATAAACAACATTTTTTTTAATTTAAAAATGAGAAAATCTTGATCCTATATATTTAGAGTGCAAAACACCTTTACATCATTTTTTTTTCCTTCAAAATTTATAGCTTAAAAATAATAAAATAATATAAAATTTATGTCCTTTTTATAATTATACATACAAAAGTAATTTTGATCAATGTTATTCAAACAATATTAATTTAGTTAAAATCAATTTTTAAATAAAAATAACAAACATAAATCAATTTAGACAACATATTTCTCAGAAAATCAATTCTCACGTACGAAAAACCAAACACGCACGTTGCACTCCCCTGGTAGAGGAGTGAATTAGGTGGATCTGAAGGGTAGAAGACGAGAGAGACAGGGTACCAAAAATTGACTAGTGATTGATGTCAAGAAGAAAGCGTAGGACAGACTTCAGAACGAAGGGGGAAATAGATAAATAAACTCATGATAGCGTCATATTGAAAATCAATTTCCTTCTGGCTAAGTTTAATACTCATTTAAAATTGAAAGAAATTTAATTCTCTATATAAATATTTGCCTGAATTATCAGCTATTACCCCAATTTTAAAGTAAGAATTTGCCTACCCGAGCACCTAATAAGTTCTTCCAGTGAAAATGTATTAGAACCCTTAAGGTTTATTATGTGGTAAACAATTTCATATTTCATCGAAAAAAAACTAGCACTAACTAGTTTAGAGAGGGGGGAAAACGCAAGGCTTTTTATTATCAAATTTCCCAGTTTAGCAATTTCATATTTCCATGTCAAAGAGTGATAGATATAATCCCACTGAAGCAGAGAGCAGTCAAGACACAAGACAAGGACAAAAGGAGAGAAGAAGAAGACAAGCACTTCTTAGAGATATGATCTACCCCATGGACAGTGAAAGATCTTGGCCAGACAATCAGTGCTTGGAGTCTTCTTCTTCACAGAATTTGGAGTAGTGCTCTGAATCCATCAACTTGTTTAGTTCGCCACTGTCACTCAGTTCAACTTTAATTATCCATCCATCTTCATAAGGGCTTGAGTTTACCTGTAATGTAGGCCAACATTAAAAAGAAAAATGTTGATAACAACTTCATGGCTATTCCTCTAAGCATGACATAAACCTAGTGATCCAAAATCCAGTGCACAAACATTGTACTAAAAGGAAGGGGAAACTGTTAAAAAACACACTCACCAAAGCAGGAGAGCTACTAAGCTCTGTATTAACTTCAACCACTTTCCCGGAAACAGGAGAGTTAATGTCACTAGTTGCCTTCACGCTTTCAACCGCACCAAAGCTGTCTCCTTGTGTTACACTCTTCCCCACTTCTGGCAATTCAACATATACAACATCTCCCAGATGATCTTGTGCATGATGAGTTATGCCAACAGTTGCAGATTTTCCGTCAACTTTCACCCACTCATGCGAATCGGCATACTTCAAATCTTTAACAACTATAGGTGTAACAGAAAAGAAGGTAGATTTGTCAGGAAATGCCAATAACTATATTCTTAAGTCACCAAACAAGTAAATCAGATCAGGTGGCACTTTTGATTCTTGCATCATGTTTATAAGAAGAAGAGAAAAAACATCCCCCAAGCATTCTATCTTGCTCAGGTGTTTAGCTGAAAAGTTAGCCACCCTAAGACAACATGATATGCAAGCAACAAAAGGCAAAATCAATAATCAAGCTAAAAATAATATCTAACTTGGTTAGAGGGATAACTAAAAGCCAGTGAACTGAAGCTCTTGTATCAGTATCAAAGTGTTCTTGTTCTCATACTGAAGTCATTATGCAGATGAAATTGTGAAATGTTGGTTGCAATAACTACAAATCATCCAAGCATGTCCATATCTTACATGTTCAATTGGAAATTTCTCAATTAGCATTTAATTGGAGATGTGAATATGGAAAGAATGAGAAAATCTGCAAAAACCGTAAGACATTTATACTCGACATTCATTTTACTTTTTAAAATGAGTAATCACCAGGAGATATTTTCATCAATACATGCCAATGCTAATAAGATAATTTACAATCTACAAATTAACAATGAGTTCCGTGATTAGTAATGTTTACCAAAAGTATTTTTAGACTAATGAGTATTGTTTGGACAAAGTCAGATAAAATGAGTACAAATAACTCAATTAGAAGGAATTGGTCAAACTATGTGTTCAAAATGCATTTTCCCCAAACAAAAATAACTTAGAAATTAATTAGTGTTTCCCCAAAATAATGTTTAACATACATGTGAACTTTGATGGAAAATTTACTTTTAGAAGCCAAAATGAATTTTGAGGCCCAAAAGGTAATTTCTCCACAAAATTTCCAAATATGATCCAGACAAAGAAGAAAATCCCTTTCTCTCTAGAGTGATAACAAAGATTCAATGTTGGAAAATGTCCGGGCACACTTAGAAACCAATGTTACAACTTTCTCTGAAAATGTATTATAACAAACATTAAAAGCATTTTCAATTCCCATCTTCAAATTTATCCTAGTTTCCTTTTCAATGTTCATCAATCAAAAAACAGAAAGAAAAAAAAAACAAAAAAAAAAATATTTTTTTCTCCCTTCTGTCACCATCCATTACCAGCAATCACACCATCCTTGTCATATAGTTGCTTACAACTTAAATTGTGCCAGTAAGGCCCACTAGATTCAGAATACAGTAAAGGTGGAAATAACAGTTCTTAACATGGACAAGATCAAAAGATCGCCATTTATGGCTGAACCCCACTACATGTGAGCACCATATTGTATACTCCCTCCTTTTCATTTTTCAATTTAAGGGTCTAATTTCAAACAAGTGCATGAATTAAGGAAAAAAATAAATACTTTATAGTAATACTTAGAAAAATCATAGATGAAACAATTAGAAGGGATTTAGAGGTTAACAATTTGAATGCAAGCATGGGCCCTATAACATCGTCAGATCCATGAAATACTAAAATTTTGGATTGAATCTCCACTAATATATTTATTAGTACAATATGCTTTTTGATAGAATTGTACGTGATCATTAGTAAAAGGAAATTATTGGAATATATATATATTACATTAAGATGTGAACTTGAGAAATATTTTGAAACCCTAACACAGAGGGGAGTATATCATAACATCACAGAATCAGAGAAGAAACATGTATTTTCCATACAAATGAGAAAGGGACCGGAATTTAAGATGAAAACATTGAAGGAAAACTAAAAGGGGTTATGTATCCATGAGTGTGGTGGCGACGGAGCAAGATCCAGATATTCCATCCATCCATCCATCCATCCATACATACATACATACATACACGTACACATACACATACATGACAACAATACAATGATAAGTGACAAATGAAACAGAAACAAATGAAAAAGAGAACGGATCATAGAGAGGAAAAGAAGAAGAAGGAGGAGGAGGAGGAAGAAAATGTTACCATTGGAAAAGCTTCTGTGAAAGAGAGAGATCCTGAGGTAGGACGCAGCTCCTGAAGCCCACAACTGCCTGCAAGCCATTTTCTCTATCTCTCTGTGTTCTGTTTCGACACTGTTTTCTCTGTAGCCTTTTTATAATGCGGGGGTTGGTGAATGCTTTTTCTTTTTTCTTTTTTCTTTTTTTCCCTTTCTATTTTTATTTTAAAATAATAGTGACAAGCCTCACAATTTTATGTGCCTCTATATTTGCCCCTAGTAAATTAAAAAATTATGGCTAAATTAGTCCATCCAGGTGTCTCACTTTAATGTTCGGGAGTAATTTTATTGAAAGTAGAGATTGATTTGTCGAACAATTATGTTATGAAGGGCTAATCTCTTTAAAAATTAAATTGTGAGAAATTTATTTATTCAGTTTTTTTTATTTGTGAGTGTCAACTTGTTCAATCTTAAAATTATGAGAAATATGTTTGGGATTTAACCTTAAAATTATATAATTAAGTAATATGCATGTATTTTAAAGTTGATACTGAAAAAAATTAAATAAATTAAAATGTGAAGAAATTTGATTTAATGAAATTTAACCTTTGGATTGGATGAAGATAGAAAATTGAAGGAAAAAAAAATAGAGAAAAAGAAGGAGAAAAGAATATCAATACTCAATTGACTTATAGAGTGAGATAAACAATGTTATTTTTTTTTTTTCATTCAAAATTTATTGTTGAAGTCCACAATTTTGTCTAGTAACACAGTGGCCCACAATTTAATTAATTATGCTTTTTCTGTAAGAATTTAATATATATTATGATAATTTTGATTCATATTTTTCTATTTAGCCTACTTAATATAATATTTACATCAAAATCAATAGGTTGAAGCAAGGTACAAGATATGACAACATTGGTCGATAGTTACATTCATACTTTCATATTTATGTAGAAGAACATCAACATCAATCGGGTTTAGGCCTAACATTCTTGGAGCTTCAAGGTCGATAGATATATTCATACTTTCATTTATTAAGTGTATTATCTTTTTTACTTGAAATTTGAATTTGAAATATTATCCCATAAAAAAACTGAAATATTATTTGAAAGAAGGAAAAAAAAAAAAAAAAACTCAACTTCTGCACTTTTATGGGCTAGAATCATTTGAGAGTGTGCGAAGTCATGAAAATGGCCCAAAGATCTTAGGACAAACGCCATACATGCGTGACAACACTTGTGGAGATAATCCCATAAAATCATGTTGCATTTTAAATTTTTAAAATTTGTTCCTAATATATATGGGAATAAATAGTGGGAACATATCCCTAATAATAAGGAGAACCTAACTAATCATATCAACAAATCTAGGGTGAGTTTGATTTGATTTTTAAAAAATTACCTTTTTATAAAAAATAATAATAATAAGGTATTAGGATACAATTTAATTTTTTTTTGAAGTTAGTAATACCTAACTTCTAAAAAAAAAAATTTTAATAAAAGGATATTACAACTACAAAATAAAACTTTTAAAAAAACCTCAACTTAAAAAAGTTAAGCAAAGTTAGTGCTTTTTATTTAAGCTAATTAAAACTAAGCCCTCAAACCCTAATTCTTTCTATGTAAGGGCTCATTAGTCCTCTTAATTTTGTTAAACATTGTTTATTAGTAAATATTGTTATGGATCTTTGTGCATGAGTTTGTTATGATGGGAAGACTTGACCAATCTAATCCTAGCTATATATACAGGGTGTTAGTTACCACATAAATTATACACATAAACATACACTACAACAAAATGGTGATTTTGCAGCACTTTATTGGAACTGTCGCTGATTAATGACAGCGGTTCCCAACCAACCACTGCAGAAATTAAGAAATTAACAAATTTGGAAATTTGATTGATGTGTTTGATTCTATTCTCTATCTTCCTCTTTAACATTAATGTACCATGATTAGTTCTGTGTTCCATCGTTGCTTCATAGTGTTTTAGATTCTTTCATGCGCTTACAAGATTTATTTCAGGAAATAATGATTCTCCCAATTGGAGCAAACAAATTTGAGGAAGCTCTGCAAATGAGCGTTGAGGCCTATCGTCACTTGAAGTTGATTTTGCTAATTTATCTATGTTTGAAGTTTTGTTTTCTCATAATCTCTCTCTATCTGTTATGTTCCTAGGTTAGAAACATCAAGTTTGGTATTGTTGTTTAGTTGTCCGATTATGATTCAAATCATATGGCCTTGATATTGAATTCTAATTGATTTCAGCAATCCAATTTATTATTTCTCAGCCCAAATATATGTATTTTTCATCAGTGTTGGATCATAGCAACATGTATGAACCCTTCCACATGTTATACTTTCCCAAGACTTGGGCGTTATTGTTAATAAGACAATAATTATAGGACTTTTGTGTTGTGTCTGTATGGGATTAATTTGGGCTCGTGTGGTGTCTGCTTAAGTATTTCTAGGACTTATTGTGTTGTAGCAAGAGTAACGAGGTTGTATCATGCTTATCTTGAAGATTCTTAAGTTTACTTTCAATCAAATGAGTTTACTTTCAATTTTAAACATAGCAATGGTTTAAAACCGCTGCAAAAACAATAGTTAAAAAACTATAGGGTAAACTTAAGGGCGGTCGCTGCAAAAACAACATTTTAAAATTAATGGTTAAATATAGCGACGGTTTAAAACCGCTGTAAAACTTTGCAAAAAAATATATTTTAAATGTAGCGGCGGGTTTGAACCGTTTCGAAATATATTGCAGCGGTTATTCCAGCTGTTGTTGAAAACCATCACAGAAGGGTCTTCCAACGCACAGAATTGCTCCAAAATGTTTTTAGTGACGGTTTTAACCGCCACAAACCACAATTTTGAATCGCTACAAAATTTACCTTTTCTTCTTGTGATATTATAGAATAGGAGAGTAGTAAGCACTCCTCTAATCCTATTTTGGATCTCTCTCTTCTGCGATTTAAAGACCACCGTGGATATATGATTCTTTCACATTTTTTTTTAAGTATTTTTAATATCAATCTTTATTATTGTGGTTAGCACACTCTATAATGAGAGTTCAATTGTTGATAAAAATTTTGAATTAATGTTGATTGGTTTCCCAAAATTCCTTCATAGACATAGAGGTCACATGTGATTTTTCTTCAAAGACCAATTTGTCTACCTCTATTGTCGAGAGGGAAGAGATGGGTTTATTCTTTGGTAAAGTTATTGCGGTTAATTTATTCTTCTTGTTATCTCATTTACAAATAGTTTTATACATTTTTCCTTAATAATTTTCATGCATGAGTTTCGTTTATACAATGGCAATTGAGAAGAACCTATGTAGCTAGGGTGTTTGCAATTTGGTTTTGATCGAATTTAAACTACGAATATAATCAAACTAAATAATATAATTTGAAGCATTGTTTTTTATTCAATTGATTTAGTTTAAACTTTAAATTTGTTTCAATCCAACCCTCTTTTTAATTTGTTAGTTTGGATTGGATAATTTAGTTGGTTCTTGATTAAAAAAAATAGTTTAACTCAATTAAAAGAAAAAATAATAAATAAATAATATATAATCATCTAATATGTATAAAATAATTTTCAAGACAATCCAAACTTTTTTAATTTTGATAAGTTTTTGGATTTCATTCAGTTACATATTATTTAAAACATTAAAATTTAAATGAAGAGATCCAATTTTTATTGCAAGTGCTGATACATCAATTTCACAAGTGACAAACATTTTGTATACAATACTTTAGTTAAATGTTATACCGAGTTAAAATTAAGAAATTTAACATTTTTAACTTATTTAAATTTAAAAATATACTTGTTTATAGACCTTTAAGAGACTTTTATATTATTTTATATAAAATAAAATAAAATTCAAATCAACGTTAACAGAATCCGGAACAAACTCAATTTTTTTCTTTGGAACAAATGGCTCTTATTCAAATCATGAACATTAGCATATCTAATGTGCGTATAAAAAAACTCTATTTAATGTAAATTATTTTCAGCCCTAATTCAAGTCTCATATTTGCTAGGAATATATGGCTTAGCCTTTGTAAACAATTCATAACCCTTCCATCATAACTTAGCTTTTGGGTGAAATTTAACCCAAAATTCAGAGATAGTATAGGAGATGGCTAGGAATGTAAATTTTTCTTGCTTGTTAAAACTCAATAAAAGGTCCATTAACCAAAAGAACAAATCTATTACTTTGAGAGCAAGTATGTCAGCAAAAAACAAAAAACACAATCTATGGACTTGATTCTCAACCTTCGCCTTCATCAAGTAAATTTTGTCAAACTTCTCAAGGTTTGGTTTGGAACAACCTATTTCCCAATGGAATGGGCTTTGCAACAAATATGGTTAGATAATGAAGCATCACAACTCGATTGGTGAATTAGAAACCTAAGTTGAAACTCAGACTCACTCTTCACCTCATTCCTTCGCTTTCTTCCTTCCTTCTCGGCCTTTTCCATATAGTTCTCCAGCACATTTCCCTTGCATCCAAGACAAGTCGAACACTACAAGAATTTTATGGATTAGCGACAACCAAAATTGGTCACTAATCCCTCACTAAACAAATTAGCAAGCGATTAACAACAGAATATCAACTAATTTGGTCATTATCGTTCTGAAGTCGCTAATTAGCTTGAAAAAAATTTGGTCGCTAATTCGTAGCAATTTTATTTTAGCGACGAAACTATCGGTTGTTATTTTACTGTTATTGCATAGTTATTTTATGATGGAAATGGTTTCTTAAATCTTCACAAATTTGCGAGAAATTGTGTCATAGCTAATCCATTGCAGATTTCTCGTAACATTTATCGCAAATTTGTCGCTAATTCATAGCTAATTTGGAGTTGTTTTATGATAGAATTGGTTTGTTAAATTGTTGCAAATTAGCAACAAATTGTGTCGTAGCTACTCCCCAGCATATTCCTTGCAACATTGATTGTAAATTTGTCACTAATTCATAGCTAATCTGTAACTATTTTTTTATGGTGATAGCTTTTTAAATCGTTGCAAATTAGCAATGAATTGTGTTGTAGCTAACCCCTCTCAACATCTATTGCAATTTGGTCTCTAAGTTGTAGCTAATTCGTAGTTGTTTTTGATGGTGATAGTTTCTTAAATCATCACAAATTAGTGAGGAATTGTGTTGTAGTTAATCCCTTGCAGATTAGTTGCAAAATTCTTCGCAAATTCGGCTCTAATTCGTAGTTAATCTAATGTTAATACCATAAACATCAAAAAGAATTTGTTGCTAATCCATTGTTAATCAGTCACAAATTTCAATATGATTCCCTTGCTAATTCATAATTGATCTGATGCAAAAAAAATGTCAATGAACTAAACAAATTCTGTTGCAATGTCGTTGTTAATTCGTCACAGATTTTAATATGATTTATCTTGCTAATTTGTAGTTGATCCGACACAAAAATGATAACGAACAAAACCAAGTCTGTCTCAATTTTGTCATTAATCCATTGCAAATTCCAATATATGAGAGAATCAAATTTAACAAATATCTTATAAAAAGTACTCACACTTAATTAAACTTGGTTTGTTTTAATCTCAAATAAGTCACGTGGCTTGACACGTGGTCTTTGAGAAACAAAATAATTAAAGAAAATAGTGCAAAATAAGTCTAAAAACAAATGTAGAGTAATGAACAAAAACAAATGTAAAGTAATCAACATTATTGCCATCACAATCATGTTAATGAAAGAGAGTAGTAATTGACTGAACAAATGTATTGTAGACATAGTTGCATTTATTGTGTCAATGATGTCCCCTTGTGTCACTTATCTGTCACTGATCTGTCACTAGAAGAACATAAAACCTCAGATGGCGAAACATTTTTCTGGTCACGAATGCCAATAGCCAAGCTATGACCCAAACCAAGGATTTGTTCCTTTTATTTAGGCCTGTGGCTTCTAACCACACCTCAGGATCAACCTTAGGATAAGTGGTTGGGCCTTCTCCATATTTTTGTGACATTTTCGTGTCATATGATTCTTGAAAAAAATAAAAAAAGAACTTATTAAGAAGTTTAACAAAATATTAAATTAAAAACACTTCGTGCCTACAACAGGAAACTGTAATAAATTGCTAATAGAAGAGTGGATGGAAATATAGTTATAAATAAAAAGTTATTTAATAAAATTACATGAGAATAAAATGAAAATAATGAGTTAGGCACCAACCAATAGTTATTTTGTTAAAATCTTTATATAATATGTATAGATTATAATTATACTGCAGTAGTACAGTAATAATAATTTCGACATCAGTTGGCCACTGAGAAGAACTTATGGTTACTAAACTGTTTGCAATTTAGTTTAGATCGACTTTTAAGTTATACAAACCAAATAATATAATTTCAAGCATTGTTTTAAATTCAATTGATTTAATTTAAATTTTGAATTTGATTCAAACCTCTTATTTCCATTTGGATGGGATAATTAGGTTGATTCTTGATTAAAAAAATTAGTTTTTTTTATTCAACTGGAAAAAAATGGTTTAAGTCAATAAAAATAAAATTAATAAGAGATCTAAGTTTAACTTCTTAATAGGGAGTTCTTGTTGATTTATATTTTACATTTTACATTTTACGTATTATTTAAACCTTTTAATTTCTATCAAGTGTCGAATATTTTGTAGGTATACAATACTTTTGTTGAACGTTATACCAAGTTATATAAAATTTAGAAATTTAAGTTTTTTCTTTTTAACTTATTTATAGACCTTTAAGAGACTTTTATATTATTACAAAAAAAAATTCAAATAAACGTTAACAGAATCCGAATAAATTCCCTAAATCCTAATCCCTATTTTTTCTCTCCTCTCCCTTCTCTCATATTCTCCTTCATTTAAAATCTTAGAGAGAGGACTACCATTGATTTGTTTGTTTTTTTCAAACCTACCACTTAAGATTTTTCAGGCTTAGATCTATTGGATCTAGAGTTTAATTATTTACATTTGTCATTTCTCAAAGTGACTTTTATTTTATTTTTGTCATCTTCTTTGTGACAGTATTAGTCACCCCTGTGGGTGTTTTGATTTTCTTGTTTCTTTAATAGAGTATTACAAATAATAAATATGTTCAGATATATGACAAAGAGGAATGTTTTGTGTACAACATAAAATTTACCAATTTTTTACAACTTACTCTCCTTAATATTTGTTTCTTCTCATTTTTTTTCATTTTCATCTTTTTTTTTATGAATCCAAGAGTTTTCATTTTAGTTTCTATCATATTTGTGTGTTTTATTTTTTTAAATGTTTGTGCTTGTGTAGAAAAGTTTGTACATCCTTATCTAATATATAGAAAAGTTTGTGCATATATAGAAAAGTTTGTGAATTCTTGTTCAAAAAGTTTGTGCATGTGAACACAAATTTTCTTTTTCGTTTTCGTTTTCGTCATATTTTTTGTTTTTGATTGTTGAAAGTTTGTTCACATCAATTCAAAAATTTGTGCATATATTTTAAAATGTTTGTGCATGATAGAGAATGAGTCCACATATATAAAGTGTGAGTGGAGAGATGGAGAGAGTGTGCGATAATTACTTTTCGTTATTTACTACGCTTTTGATTTGGTTTCATATTTAAAAAAAATTGTGCGCGTAGAAAAAGCTTGTGCATTTGGAGTCACAACATTTGAGTTATACACCAAACATTACTATGACGAAAGGAAATGTAATACACTCTTTAAACTACACAACATTTGGATTATACATCTAACTTTACTCTGACGAACAGAAATGTAATACATTATTTAAATTGCAGCATTTCCATGTAGTGAAAGATATTTAGACATAGACAATCTTGGAGCAAGGAACAAAGCCACAATCTGAGCTAGTTAAGAATATAAAGTGTTTTTATATCTTATTAATTGCTTTTGTATCTAACATATTTCCTTCCATTGGTAATTATCACCTGACTTTTTTCTTAAAATTTCTATGAATATTCCTTTTTCTTAAAAAAGAATCCTATAAGAAACAAATTTAATCTTTTTATTTTTTTTTAACAGATGACATAAAATTCAAATGAACGTTAACATGTCCAATGTGTGTATAAAAGATTCTGTCTAATGTAAATTATTTTAAGCCCTAATTTGAGTCTCACGTTGGCTGCCTAGCCTTTATAAACAACTCATAACCCTTCCAACAAAATCGTGTTAGTTGGTGCACTTTTAACAAGAATGCAATCCAATCAAGAATCAACAATGGCCTAATGATCACCAATTGATTGGGGTGAACACCACATTTCATCCACACTTTGTAATAAAAATAGCAACAAAAAAAAAATACCAAAACAAATAACATTTGTTTTAATATCTCTTTTTAATATATTTTTAAAATTTTATTTTTCATATTTTAAAATAATTTTTTTCCATTTTTAAAAAAAATTATTTACAATTTAACTTACTATTTTTATTTTAAATTCTCTTTTCAAATCATATCATGCTCTTTCAAATTTTGATATCAACCTTTATCTCTATTTCAATTTTCTAACAACTTCTTTGTAATTAAATCCTAACCTCTTTCCGAAAATTCCGCTCCATTCTGCTTTTATAAATAGAACATTAACACCACCCTAACTACCGAAACCTCTCATCAGAAACAAAACACCAGACGCAGGCTTCTCCTCTAATCCAAATTTCGGCACTCATACCAACCACAACCTCCACCATCTCCCTCTCCCTTCAGCACCATCCCCAACCTATTCACTCATTTTCCTATCACCCGACCGAGCCCATCCATCACCTCGCCGCCCACCGTCGTCATCACCGCTGACAGCACCTGCACAGCCGTTTGGTCCCCTTTCCTCTTCTCTGTTTCTAACGTGTTCAACTAGTCTTTACTCTTTTTTTTTTTATCTTTTCTTCTTTATTTTTGCTTTCTGGAACTTTTTTTGGTACTAACATATCTTTTTCTTTCTTTTTTTAATTAAAAATCATTTTCATAAATAAATAAAAGACTCTAATGCACAATTATTTTATAGAAAAAATTATGTGATTTTGAGTTGCTGCCACGCTAAGAACACGCAAGTTAAACCAAATATAATCTTTTCTTAAATTTGTTTCTATGTTTTATCTTTGTAAATATTTAATTTATTTTAAAGAAAAAATTAATTTTTTGAGGTTATTATTTTTTATCATAATATGCGCTAAGGCAACTATCATGGGACGAATGTCACGTAAACGAAATTTAAGGGCGACTCCATTCGTTTTCAATGAGATTTTCGTTGCCCAATTGTCATGGCGCATTCCTGGGACTTTGTGACTGTGGTGTCGATTTTTCTTACAATACAGTTTAGATTAATTTTGAGCTAAATAGTTAATCGGTTTAAATAATAGAATTTGCACCTTTTTAAATTGGATCGTTTTAGTTTAGACTTTTAATCCGATCCAATCTGAACCTTTTTTTTATCAGTTTGGTTTAATTTCATTTTACCGTGAATATGCTGTGTTTTGTGAAGCCTAGCTTGAAATAATATTATAGAGTTAAAAAAAAATTCTAACAAATAATTTTGAAAAAAGTTGTAATTCTTTGACGAGAATGGATACTTTCAATTAGACTTTTTATCCGGTGTAGTTACATGCAATATCTCATAATTAATTAACGAAATATGACAAATACATAATATAAGCAATAAATAAATTAATTGTGAGAGATTGCATATAACTCCACATAACAAGAACTCCAATTCAAATAATCCACTCCCTTCTCCTACATTTTTCTTTGTCACGTGCAGCAAATGTTTATTATGTATAGAATATAAAATTACGTTAACATGTACCTTGAACTCAAATATCTTTTGGACCTTAGTCATTATTTTTTAATTAAAAAAGTGACTTTATGCCTTTTTTTAATAATTACAATGAGAATTATTTTATTTTTATTTTTGTAATGAGAGTTACCTTATCAAAATACTTTCTTTTCCCTACCCATGAAAAAAAGAAGGGGGAGGGAGGGGATGTATTTCTGATTGCAAGTGAAAAAAGATTCATGAACATTTGCAATTTTGATAAGGAGAGGAGGCACACCAATCTGTATGTTGGAAATAATTTAAACAAATATTAAATCAACAAAATTCACAATTCTCATTTTAGCAAATCTCCATTAGCGTCCATGTCTACATCCTAAGGAGGAGCGTTTTCTTAATATTAGAACATTTGTCATCTCTATTTATCTATTTTTTAATAATCTTTGTCAACGCAGGAGGAGCACAAGCATATGATGTATAATCAACATTTAATCAATTTTCAGAGGAAGAACAGATGATGCATGAGGAACATTTTTGGCTCATTTTTCTCTTTTTAAGGTAAATAAAGCAATTTCGATGATGATGACTCAAATTACCAAAAATAAAAATAAATTAATTTTTTATAAAAAAAAATTAAGTTAGGTGTTAGGTGTGAGAGAGTCATAATTAGATATCACATTAAATTTTTTTATTTGCTTAATGTATAACCTTTTCTTTTTGGTGCAATGTATAACTCATTCTACTACTTAGTTTTCGTTAAAATCACCCATTGTTATCACCTAAGTTCATGAGAAGAGTTTAATTCAAAAGAATAGTTTATTGGATAAATAGTCTAATGACTTTAGTAGCACATTAAGTTCGTTTATTTGTTGAAATGTGAAATACATAATATTACTACCACTTGAAAGACACAAACAAACAAACAAACAAACATAAGGAGAAAATAACTCAAGCAGCTCTTAGCTTCCTCAGTTTAACATGATTTGCATCATAGAAAGTGCTTGAAGGCCTTGGCAACACTAATCAATGCTTGGAATCTTCTTCTTCACAGAACTTGGAGTACTGATCTGAATCCATCAAGTTATTTAGTTCACCACTGTCACTCATCTCCACCTTAATTATCCATCCATCTCCATAAGGGCTAGAGTTGACCTATAAGAATAAAAGACATATAAACACTAGAGTTGGCCTATAAGAATAAAAAACATATAAACACTTGGGGTTGACATGAAAACTTTAAGGGTGTGGTTGGGTTCAATTTCCATTGCCTGAATATCTCATTTTAAAGATTTTGTGAAGGAAACAATGAAAATTGTAAAATCTTGTTTCCTATTTCCATTTTCTTTTTTCACTGCTTCCTTCACAAAATCCAAGAAACATGGAAAATGGAAACAGGAAATGAAAACTGAAACCAAACACATCCATAAGTAAGCCTAGTGTCCAAAATTCAGAAGGTGCAAACGAATTTTCAGAAAGGGGAAATACTAAAAATACACAAAAACTCAGCTTCCATATCCAGTCATTGTTGCAAACTTGCAATAACTCTTCTAAGAACAAGAAAATGAAACTCACCAAAGCAGGAGAGCTACTAAGCTCTGTATTAACTTCAACCACTTTCCCGGAGACCGGAGAGTTAATGTCACTAGTTGCCTTCACGCTTTCAACTGCACCAAAACCATCTCCTTGTGTTACACTCTTCCCCACTTCTGGCAATTCAACATATACAACATCTCCCAGGTGATCCTGGGCATGATGAGTTATGCCAACAGTGGCAGATTTTCCATCAACTTTCACCCATTCATGTGAATCAGCATACTTCAAATCTTTAACAACTGTAGGTGTAACAGTAAAGAAGGTAGATTTGTCACAAAACACCAATAAATAACTTTGTTCTCAAATCACCCATCGAGTAAATCAGATTAATTGACATTTTTGCTTAGTGCATCATGCTAACAAAGAGGGGTCTATTCTAATTAAGTAAATAGGAATTTTAGCCAAATTGTTGGAAGAAGAACCTGACTGGTCCTTACACTAGCAGGAAAGAGAGAGAACAAAGAGCCATAAGATAGAATATATCAGCCGTATAGTAAGAAGAATGATTTCATTCTATCTTGCTTGAATGCTTATGTTAGATGCTCAAAGCTTAGCCACACTTAGACAATTTAATTGGCAAACACTAAAAGCCAAAAATCAAATTTCGTGCCAAAAGCACTCTCTGACTTGGTTAGAAGCATAACTAACAGTCAGTGAACAAAATCTCTTGTAGCAAAGTGTTCTTTTTCACACAATGAACTCTTTCTTGTCAGAGAGATAAAGTCAATTGAGCCTTCACTTAATAGCTTGAGCTTCTAGGAGAGTTGGTTATTGACAAATGTGCAGATGAACTTGTGAAATGTTATTTGCAATTGTAAGAAAACAACAAAGCATTTCCAGAACCTACATGTTTAATAAAAATATATCACTCAGCAGTAGACATATAATTGTAGATATGAATATGGAAAGAACCAGAAACCACCGAAAAAATGCTTTAACTTGTCTTGAAGCCAAAAGCAAATGAAAGGGCACAAAGTGAGAAGCTATCAACTCAAACAGTTCAGGAAAGTAAAAAAAGAGATGAGAGTACCATATTGATCAAAATAGAACCAGAACATAAGAAATCAAATGTTGTAAGAGTTTTGGAATTATATCAAACTAATTCAAATTGAGAGACTTGTAGATTACACCTACGGGTATTACAAAGCCAGTAAAGAATGAGAAATGAACAAAACCCGGGGTCATGAAGATTAAGTTTGTTGAATGAGAAAAAAAAATCCCAGTATGCAAATAATGACTGTGACCTAGTCCTTGACTTAAATTGTGACAGCCACACATTCTAAGCTAAAGCATTTTCCTTACCAAATACATGTATTCAACTTGTATAGACATTTTACTATATCTGCACATTTGTTTTGTGTAGAGCAAGCAAGTCTACGACATAATAAAAGAATTGAAACTTTTTTTTTTTTTTTTTTAAATGATCCTAATTTCCTTCACATATTATCTAAACTATGATCTTCCTTATGTCACTGTCCATTTTGTCCCTACCCTTGTCAATTGTCATTTATCATCATTACCCTTATCCTTAATTGGGCCTGTACATTCAGAATGAAGCCCAATAAAAATGGGGAGATCACATAGTAGTATTTGGAAACAGGGCACTGCACAGTGCTGAGTGCTGGCACTATCTCCCTCCTCCACCGCCAACCGCCTAGAAAGTTGTCTCTCTACCATTAATGGCTGAAACCTACTACACCTGTTTATTATTTTACCATCCAAATGTGAAAGGAACCCGAAAATTTAAGACGAAACGTTGAAAGGGATCAAGATCCACATCATACATACACACGCATTAAAACAGAACGGGATGTGATGAAATGAAATAGAAAGACTAGGAAAAAGAAAAGGGATCAAAAGAGAGAAGAATGAGAGGAAGGGGGAATTGGTTACCGTTAGAGAAGGCTCTGTGAAAAACAGAGATCCTGAGGTATGACGCAGCCCTCGAAGACCACAACTGCCTGCAAGCCATTTTCTCTCCCACTTTGCTCAGCTGCTACTTCTCGAACGCCCTTTTTAATAGTAGGGTTTGTTTTTTCTTTTTTTAATGTTGTTGTTGTACCAATTAATTACATTTAGAGAATTAATTAAGGGGAAGATGGAACTGCTGGCTTCTTTTCGGAAATTCGGAGAGTGCATCACGTGATCGTCATGACACGCACGTGATGTAGGAGCCTGTGCGGTTCCCACCAAACACTGTCGTTTCACCCACCAAAACATTCTTCAACCATTCAGCACGAGCGACGGCTCTCTGTACAGCATCTAGGAGTAGCGAAGCAGTGACCTCCGATTTGATTTTATCTTAATGTTTGTTTCCTCCACTCCTTTTTTCTTTCTTCCAAAAATTTAAAATTGCATCACGTATTTATCTGCTACTTGATTGATCCTTACAATAACGAACAGGGATGGAGAGCAAGTGCAGGCTTGTGAAGCTAATTCTGTTTTGTATTCTGTGAGAGCTCTCTTTATATTAATATTGGTTTGCTTTGTTTGTTTATTTATACTAAGCTTTCCCTTTTTGTAGTATCGTGCATTTATCTCTCTCTCTCTCTCTTTTTTTTTTTCTATCTATTATTATTGCATTTTGCACAAGTTTAATGGTTGTTGGACGCGGTTTGGGTTGCAAGGTTCTGCTAAGAGGTGGGAAATTGGGGCATGGGACTGCAAGTGCAGTAATAATTGGGGCTATGGTGTTGGACATTCATGCTACGCCTTCAATTGCTGCAAATCCAGGAACTACCACGCCCGGCAAGGTTACTTATCTGTCTATTTTGTCTGAGAAGGAACATCTTTATTTTGAATGTATATTGTTCTGTTATTGTGGGTTGCCTTCTGGGGGGGGTGTAACTTTTATGTGCCTATTTGCTAAGATATAACTTGTAACTATGAAGTATATGCAACCTATGTTTCAGTAGTCAATGTACACACTATGAAGTGTCAAGTTTATCACATCAATTGAAGATGATAAAGAATTGATTTACAATGCTAAATGATGGTGATGCCATCTCAAACTAGTTAATGATGTGAAAAGCATAAACAGTGATTGCTTTGAAGGAGATCTTTCTTTCTTCTTTTTTCTTTGTGGCGTTGTCTGATCCATGTAGTTGGTCAGTTGGTCTCACCTAATGGGGCAAGGTTTGGTTGTTGTTGTATGTTTAGGCCTATCTTACTAGAGTATTATTGCCAGGTCCATTATGTCCAAGGAGGTGTAGCAAGGAATGTAGCAGAGTGCATGTCAAAGCTAGGAGCAAAGCCATACATGATTAGTGCTCTTGGGTTTGACATGCCTGGTAAATAGATGTTATCACACAATTCTCTTTCATTGCCTTGATAGTTTTTTTCTTTTATCATTTAGTAGTTTAAGAGGAACTGTTGTTGGGAAACATCATCTGGCCTAGCGCAGGGTTTACCAGTTGTTCATGGTGCAACTGGAAACATTCCTCCCTAATTCATTTATCTGAATTTGGATACATGGCTTTGTCTTACTAACCATAAGACAAAACTAGTACAGTTTTTCTTTAAATGAAAAATGATATAAAATAGTTTTCTGAAGAAGTTGTGCAATTTGATATGTTAAGCTGCCACTCTATTAAAAATTCATGCCAATGCAATTCGGGGATTCTGAATTGAAATGCGGTTGTAATGGAGATGGGAAGTGTGTAAATGGGGTTGGAAATCAGAGGACACTTACGAAATGGGATTCTGCCTCTATTCTGTTTAATTTTTATTCTAGGAAATTTGCTGTTGGAACAGTGGAAATCTGCTGGCCTATCTACAGAAGGTGAACTCTTTTGTCTTCTCGGTTGCTCATTACATAGATATGTTATAACAATGTAAAATAATGATTTATTGTACATTATTGAATTTGATGTAGGTATTTTGAAGGATAAAGATATTGAAACTCCAGTTGTATGCAATATATTTGATATTAATGGCGAGGTAGCAGCTGGTGTTGCTAGTGTGGAAGCTGTTGTAAGTTGATATAACATACTCCACACTTAAGCAAGTTAAAAAATGTACTTCAGAACCTTGTATATTTACATAATGACAGTTGTTATAAAAGACAACCATGGAAAAGAGAATATTTTACAATCATATTGTTGCAGGAAAAATATCTGAAACCTGACTGGATTTTTCGCTTCAAGAGCAATTTACTTTCATCTCCAGTGGTAATGGTTGATGCAAATCTGAGTCGTCCTTCTCTGGAAGCGTCTTGTAAAAGTACATTGCATTTTACTCTTATTCTCTCATTCACTGTCTGTTTGTTGGATTATAAACTCACTATGAATGTGATTTCTTCCCTTTGCATAAATATCTATATTCCTCAGTGGCGGCTGACGCAGAGTGTCCTGTCTGGTTTGAGCCAGTATCAGTTACTAAATCCCGAAGAATAATTTCTATTGCCGAGTCTGTGAGTGCTATACTTTATAAAAACTTGATATTCTTTCTTGGATGTGTTTAATGGTTTGGCCAAATGTGTTCATGAGAAACTTGGAGTGCCAGTTGCCACAATCTGAAATATTTGTAAACAGTTGTGTTGGTGTCAGCAACTTTCCTTGTGTTGTCTTGGTATTCAACTATTCATTATTTCTTTAATGATGTCATCATTATGCATTAATTTAAACTCCTGCTAGCATCACTAGAAAATTCTTTAGATGTATTACATTGTGCATATCATACTTGTTTAAATCTGTCAACATCATTGATACCATTCATGCTTATAAAATTTCTTCATTGTGACGAAATTGTTTTTTGTGACTGTGACATGTGTACATACCTGGTTTAGGTAACATTTGCTTCTCCAAATGAAGATGAACTTATTGCGATGGCAAATGCTTTATCTGGGGGTGATGAGTTCCATCCACTTGAAGCAAAACATAAGAAAAATAACCTTTCAGCAGCATCCTTATTCCAAATGTTGAAACCAGCAATATGGGTTTTGATAGAAAAAGGCATTAAAGTGGTCCTAGTGACCCTTGGATCAAATGGGGTGTTTTTATGCAGTAAGGGAGGGAGTAGCTGCTTTAAAATCCCTGTAGAGAAAACCACTCGTGGTGGTTTAGGAGGAGAGTTATACAAGACTGTTATGCAGAGGTGTCCACCTAATTGTTATTCTGGTTTTTCAGAACTTGATAGAAGCTCTAATCTCTTTGCTGTGCATTTGCCCTCACTTCCTGCATCAGTCGTGAGGCTTACAGGGGCAGGTGATTGCTTAGTCGGTGGAACGCTCACGTCAATTTGTGCAGGATTAAATATTATGCAAAGTGTGTCGGTTGGCATTGCGGTGGCTAAAGCTGCTGTTGAGGTTGAGGCTAATGTGCCTTCTGCTTTCAGTTTAGCTTCTATTGCAGGTAAGGTTTTAGCTATGTATGTAGATATAGCCATATTTGTAGGCCTGTAGTTGCTTCAAGGGGGGTGTGTTTGTGTGTTTTGTTTTGGAGGGGAAGGAGAGGAAAGGTTTTGGGGGCTTGTCATGATTTTTACATGCCTCCCAAAACCTTTCCTTTCTTCTCCTTCCCCTCCAAAACAAAACTCACAAACACACCCTCAGTTATTGCGTGTTTGAAAGTTACTTTGGGAGGTGTTCAGTATCCCTGGAATGAAATAATTCCACTTCCTATTATTTGTGTAATTGGTGACTACTTGGCAATCTGCATGTGGAATTGAATCAGTGTTTTAGAAATGCAAAATTCCAGATATAGGGATCAAGAACCTTATAAAGGTTTCTGCCATATCTATGAAATAATATTTACTAACTGATGTTGCACCTCTTTTGATGAGGCAGAATGCCAGAATCTTGTATGTTTTATGAAAAATGTTGAGAGACCTAACAAATCAACCTATCCACTCCTATGAATGACACTTGGCATTTTTTTCCCTATTTTGTCCCTAGAAATGGTGTTATTCATAGGAATGGATAGGTTGATTTGTTAGTTCTCCCCAGCATTGCTCATGTTTTACTGTTATTCATGCTGCACTTCTTTAAGATCTTGTAGGGTTTTGTTTATTGGCAGTTAGTTCTTCATTGTTGGGTGCTTTGTAACAATAACGATGCCATTGCTATCTCCTTTTCGATATTGATATGACCATTGTGTATTTTTTTATTTTATGGGGGAATCTTTCTTGTGCAGATGATGCTAAATATGTATACTCTAGTGCCAAAGTGCTCTTCCACCAATCAATGCTATAAATTTTGAGTAAGCATCAGATGAGTTCCTTGGAGTTTGGACACAACAATCTCCTTTGGCCAAGCAAAGTGATATGGCACATCATCTCATTGTTTTTCGCCACTGAAGTATGAATTGATACTGTTTTTTGGGGAATCTTTCCTGCTAATAACCCCTAATAAAAGGGGTTGAGATGCTTTAACCGCTCATCGGTTACAGTTACTTTGGACCATAGTTACCATAGTTTGCAGCTATACCACTGCTATTTTTTCTTCAACTCAATAAAAAAGAAAAAAAAAAAAACCACTACTTATCTTCTTTTTCTTTTGCTTCCAAAATCCACATTGCTTATTTTATGATTAACCAACAAAAGACTAATCAGGTTAGATCAAACCAGAGGGATAGATTACATTCAGTTGCTCGTTGAATATCAAAGGAATAAAAATTCTAGGAGATTTTTCAAATGAAATCATTTTTTATTTTTGAAATTCTTAAACACATGTACCAGAAAACAAATCTTTATTTGTGTATTCTCTTGAAAACAAATTTTGAATCCTAAATTAACTAAGTTTCAAATTGGTGGTGGTTTCAAACACACTTTATCAGTATTTATGGCCCTTGAACCGCACCAAAAAACCCATTAAGCCGGACCAATAAATACATGGTCTGTGAAGGAGTAATTCCGATTTAATATCTCACGAGAGGTATGTTATATTTCTTTCGCTTCTATTCTCAGTTTTTCTTATTCTTTTTCTTACCATTCTTGCATTATACATTCTCTATTCTTATGCTATTAACTTAATACCCATTGTGTCATGCTCTAGCACACTATTATTCTTATCTTTTCTTATATTTTTATATTATTTTTGTCATATAAATTTATTGGATAAGTATCTTTAAAATGAATTTCATTTTAGAGGAGAAAATGAGAATTTACATTTTCAGATCAATAAAGTGAGTTTTATATATAAATCTTATTTTATTGATCTAACAATCTAAAAACCTCCTTGTAGAGGATCTTGATTTTTCTTTTTTTATTTCTTTTGAAAAAAATTTAGGAGCAAGGAGCGTCTACAAGGTGGTTTTTTTAGGGTTTAGGGTTTAACTCTTATCACTGTTTTCACAATTTATTATTTGGGATTTGAATTTAAAACTTTAATAAGGATTTATCTCAAAATATAACTTATTGTAATAAAATTATTAAAATGACTAACTAAATTGTATTTAAAGAAATAAAAAACTATTTTTTTTTTTTTACAATTTGACATAATATCTTATCATCGTCATCGTCGTCTTTCCCTTTGCTTTCATCATCATTTCACCTTTTTCTTTTTTGTGAAAAAAAAAAAAAACATCATCTTGCTACAATCTTTCTCTTTGCTTCTCCAAAAAGATTCAGATTCTCTTTGCTTCTCCAAAAAGAATCAGATTTGCTATACTTTACAAAAAAAAAGATTACATTTGAGAAAAGATTAGGGGGGCAATTGTCATTAACATTCTGGATCTTTTTGTTATCAATGCTCAATCTAATTTATTGATAATCAATGATTTGTTGATAATGATGAAGCTGAAAGTAAGGAGAAATATGAACATGATGATGATAGGATATTATTGTTAACTTGATAAAGAAAAATTGGTCTTTCAACTTAAATAATACTTAATAGGTTGCTTTTGATACTTTTATTACAATTGGTCATTTTTTGTTCATAATTATATGGATAACTTATGTCTTTTTAGGAGGAAGGAGCCTCTACCAAGGTTTTTTTTGGGGTTTAGGGTTTAACTCTAATCGCTTTTTTCACAATTTATTATTTGGGATTTGAATTTAAAACTTTAATAAGGATTTATCCTAAAATATAACTTATTGTAATAAACTTATTAAAATGACTAACTAAATTTTATTTAAAGAAATAAAAAAACTATTTTTTTTTTACAATTTGACATAATATCTTATCATCGTCATCGTCGTCTTTCCCTTTGCTTTCATCATCATTTCACCTTTTTCTTTTTTGTGAAAAAAAAAAAATCATCTTGCTACAATCTTTCTCTTTGCTTCTCCAAAAAGATTCAAATTCGCTATACTTTACAAAAAAAAGATTACATTTGAGAAAAGATTAGGGGGCAATTGTTATTAACATTCTGGATCTTTTTGTTATCAATGCTCAATCTAATTTATTGATAATCAATGATTTGTTGATAATGATGAAGCTGAAAGTAAGGAGAAAGATGAACATGATGATAGGATATTATTGTTAACTTGATAAAAAAAAATTGGTCTTTCAACTTAAATAATACTTAATAGGTTGCTTTTAATACTTTTATTACAATTGGTCATTTTTTGTTCATAATTATATGGATAACTTATGTCTTCTTAGGAGGAAGGAGCCTCTACCAAGGTTTTTTATAGGGTTTAGGGTTTAACTCTAATCGCTTTTGTCACAATTTATTATTTGGGATTTGAATTTAAAACTTTAATAAGGATTTATCTTAAAATATAACTTATTGTAATAAAATTATTAAAATGACTATTTTTTTTTACAATTTGACATAATATCTTATCATCATCATCGTCGTCTTTCCCTTTGCTTTCATAATCATTTCACCTTTTTCTTTTTTGTGAAAAAAAAAAAACATCATCTTGCTACAATCCTTCTCTTTGCTTCTCCAAAAAGATTCAAATTCGCTATACTTTACAAAAAAAAAGATTACATTTGAGAAAAGATTAGGGGGGCAATTGTCATTAACATTCTGGATCTTTTTGTTGTCAATGCTCAATCTAATTTATTGATAATCAATGATTTGTTGATAATGATGAAGCTGAAAGTAAGGAGAAAGATGAACATGATGATGATAGGATATTATTGTTAACTTGATAAAAAAAAATTGGTCTTTCAACTTAAATAATACCTAATAAGTTGCTTTTAATACTTTTATTACAATTGGTCATTTTTTGTTCATAATTATATGGATAACTTGTGTCTTTTTAGGAGGAAGGAGCCTCTACCAAGGTTTTTTTTAGGGTTTAGGGTTTAACTCTAATCGCTTTTTTCACAATTTATTATTTGGGATTTGAATTTAAAACTTTAATAAGGATTTATCCTAAAATATAACTTATTGTAATAAACTTATTAAAATGACTAACTAAATTTTATTTAAAGAAATAAAAAAACTATTTTTTTTTTACAATTTGACATAATATCTTATCATCGTCATCGTCGTCTTTCCCTTTGCTTTCATCATCATTTCACCTTTTTCTTTTTCGTGAAAAAAAAAACACCATCTTGCTACAATCTTCCTCTTTGCTTCTCCAAAAAGATTCATATTCGCTATACTTTACAAAAAAAAGATTCCATTTGAGAAAAGATTAGGAGGGCAATTGTCATTAACATTCTGGATCTTTTTGTTATCAATGCTCAATCTAATTTATTGATAATCAATGATTTGTTGATAATGATGAAGCTGAAAGTAAGGAGAAAGATGAACATGATGATGATAGGATATTATTGTTAACTTGATAAAAAAAATTGGTCTTTCTACTTAAATAATATTTAATAAGTTGCTTTTAATACTTTTATTACAACTGGTCATTTTTTTCCCCATAATTATATGGATAACTTATGTCTTTTTAGGAGGAAAGAGCCTCTACCAAGGTTTTTTTTAGGGTTTAGGGTTTAACTCTAATCGCTTTTGTCACAATTTATTATTTGGGATTTGAATTTAAAACTTTAATAATGATTTATTTTAAAATATAACTGATTGTAATAAAATTATTAAAATGACAAACTAAGTTTTATTTAAAGAATAAAAAAGAACTATTTTTTTTTACAACTTGACGTAATATCTTATCATCATCATCGTCATCTTTCTCTTTGCTTTCATAATCATTTAACTGTTTTGATTTTGTGAAAAAAAATCATCTTCCTACTATCTTTCTCTTTGCTTCTCCAAAAAGATCCAAATTCACTATATTTGAAAAAATAAACAGAAAAATTACATCTGATAAAAGGTTAGGGGCAATTGTCATTAACATTCTGGATCTTTTTGTCATCAATGCTCAATCTAATTTATTGAAAATCAATCACTTGGAGATACTAATTTACTGATAGTGATCAAGCTAAAAGTAAAGAGAAAGATGAACATGATGACGATGGGATTATATTGTTAACTTGACAAAAAAAAATTGGTCTTTCTGCTTAAATAATATGTAATAGGTTGCTTTTAAAACTTTTATTGCAAATGGTCTTTCTCACATAATTATATTGATAACTTGTGCCTTTTTAGGAGCAAGGAGCCTCTACCAAAGTTTTTTTTAGGGTTTAGGGTTTAACTTTGATTGTTTTTTTGTCAATTTATTCATTTTGGATTTGAATTTAACATTTTGATAAGGATTTATTTTAAAAGATAACTAATTATAGTAAAATTATTTAAATTACTAACTAAATTTTATTAAAAGAAAAAAAAAACAATTTTTTTTACAACTTGACGTAATATCCTGTCATCGTCATCGTCGTCTTTCTCTTTGCTTTCATCATCATTTCACCTTTTTTATTTTTTGGGACAAGAAAATATCATCTTCCGACTATCTTTCTCTTTGCTTCTCCAAAAAGATTCATTTTCGCTATTTTTGAAAAAAAAAAAGACAAATTACATCTGAGAAAGGGGCAATTGTCATTGATATTCTGGATCTTTTTGTCATCAATGCTCAATCTAATTTGCTGAAAATCAATCATTTGGAGATACTAATTTTTTGATAGTGATGAAGCTGAAAGTAAGGAGAAAGATGAACATGATGATGATAGGATATTATTGTTAACTTGATAAAAAAAATTGGTCTTTCTACTTAAATAATATTTAATAAGTTGCTCTTAATACTTTTATTACAACTGGTCATTTTTTTCCCCATAATTATATGGATAACTTATGCCTTTTTAGGAGCAAGGAGCCTCTACCAAGGTTTTTTTATAGGGTTTAGGGTTTAACTATGATCGCTTTTTCCACAATTTATCATTTTGGATTTGAATTTAAAAATTTAATAAGGATTTATTTAAAATATAACTGATTGTAATAAAATTATTAAAATGACAAACTAAATTTCATTTAAAGAATAAAAAAGAACTATTTTTTTTACAACTTGACGTAATATCTTATCATCATCATCGTCATCTTTCTCTTTGCTTTCATGATCATTTCACCTGTTTTGATTTTGTGAAAAAAAATCATCTTCCTACTATCTTTCTCTTTGCTTCTCCAAAAAGATCCAGATTCGCTATATTTGAAAAAAAAAAAAAAGAAAAATTACATCTGATAAAAGGTCAGGGGCAATTGTCATTAACATTCTGGATCTTTTTGTCATCAATGCTCAATCTAATTTATTGAAAATCAATCATTTGGAGATACTAATTTACTGATAGTGATGAAGCTAACAGTAAAGAGAAAGATGAACATGATGATGATAGGATTATATTGTTAACTTGATAAAAAAAATTGGTCTTTCTGCTTAAATAATGTGTAATAGGTTGCTTTTAAAACTTTTATTACAAATGGTCTTTCTCACATAATTATATTGATAACTTGTGCCTTTTTAGGAGCAAGGAGCCTCTACCAAAGTTTTTTTTAGGGTTTAGGGTTTAACTTTGATTGTTTTTTTGTCAATTTATTCATTTTGGATTTGAATTTAACATTTTGATAAGGATTTATTTTAAAAGATAACTAATTATAGTAAAATTATTTAAATTACTAACTAAATTTTATTAAAAGAAAAAAAAAACAATTTTTTTTACAACTTGACGTAATATCCTGTCATCGTCATCGTCGTCTTTCTCTTTGCTTTCATCATCATTTCACCTTTTTTATTTTTTGGGACAAGAAAATATCATCTTCCGACTATCTTTCTCTTTGCTTCTCCAAAAAGATTCATTTTCGCTATTTTTGAAAAAAAAAAAAAAAAAAATTACATCTGAGAAAGGGGCAATTGTCATTGATATTCTGGAACTTTTTGTCATCAATGCTCAATCTAATTTGCTGAAAATCAATCATTTGGAGATACTAATTTTCTGATAGTGATGAAGCTGAAAGTAAGGAGAAAGATGAACATGATGATGATAGGATATTATTGTTAACTTGATAAAAAAAATTGGTCTTTCTACTTAAATAATATTTAATAAGTTGCTTTTAATACTTTTATTACAACTGGTCATTTTTTTCCCCATAATTATATGGATAACTTATGCCTTTTTAGGAGCAAGGAGCCTCTACCAAGGTTTTTTTATAGGGTTTAGGGTTTAACTATGATCGCTTTTTCCACAATTTATCATTTTGGATTTGAATTTAAAAATTTAATAAGGATTTATTTAAAATATAACTGATTGTAATAAAATTATTAAAATGACAAACTAAATTTCATTTAAAGAATAAAAAAGAACTATTTTTTTTACAACTTGACGTAATATCTTATCATCATCATCGTCATCTTTCTCTTTGCTTTCATGATCATTTCACCTGTTTTGATTTTGTGAAAAAAAATCATCTTCCTACTATCTTTCTCTTTGCTTCTCCAAAAAGATCCAGATTCGCTATATTTGAAAAAAAAAAAACAGAAAAATTACATCTGATAAAAGGTCAGGGGCAATTGTCATTAACATTCTGGATCTTTTTGTCATCAATGCTCAATCTAATTTATTGAAAATCAATCATTTGGAGATACTAATTTACTGATAGTGATGAAGCTAACAGTAAAGAGAAAGATGAACATGATGATGATAGGATTATATTGTTAACTTGATAAAAAAAATTGGTCTTTCTGCTTAAATAATGTGTAATAGGTTGCTTTTAAAACTTTTATTACAAATGGTCTTTCTCACATAATTATATTGATAACTTGTGCCTTTTTAGGAGCAAGGAGCCTCTACCAAAGTTTTTTTTAGGGTTTAGGGTTTAACTTTGATTGTTTTTTTGTCAATTTATTCATTTTGGATTTGAATTTAACATTTTGATAAGGATTTATTTTAAAAGATAACTAATTATAGTAAAATTATTTAAATTACTAACTAAATTTTATTAAAAGAAAAAAAAAACAATTTTTTTTACAACTTGACGTAATATCCTGTCATCGTCATCGTCGTCTTTCTCTTTGCTTTCATCATCATTTCACCTTTTTTATTTTTTGGGACAAGAAAATATCATCTTCCGACTATCTTTCTCTTTGCTTCTCCAAAAAGATTCATTTTCGCTATTTTTGAAAAAAAAAAAAAAAAAAAAATTACATCTGAGAAAGGGGCAATTGTCATTGATATTCTGGAACTTTTTGTCATCAATGCTCAATCTAATTTGCTGAAAATCAATCATTTGGAGATACTAATTTTCTGATAGTGATGAAGCTGAAAGTAAGGAGAAAGATGAACATCGTCATCTTTCTCTTTGCTTTCATGATCATTTCACCTGTTTTGATTTTGTGAAAAAAAATCATCTTCCTACTATCTTTCTCTTTGCTTCTCCAAAAAGATCCAGATTCGCTATATTTGAAAAAACAAAACAGAAAAATTACATCTGATAAAAGGTCAGGGGCAATTGTCATTAACATTCTGGATCTTTTTGTCATCAATGCTCAATCTAATTTATTGAAAATCAATCATTTGGAGATACTAATTTACTGATAGTGATGAAGCTAAAAGTAAAGAGAAAGATGAACATGATGATGATAGGATTATATTGTTAACTTGATAAAAAAAATTGGTCTTTCTGCTTAAATAATATGTAATAGGTTGCTTTTAAAACTTTTATTACAAATGGTCTTTCTCACATAATTATATTGATAACTTGTGCCTTTTTAGGAGCAATGAGCCTCTACCAAAGTTTTTTTTAGGGTTTAGGGTTTAACTTTGATTTTTTTTTCTAAATTTATTCATTTTGGATTTGAATTTAACATTTTGATAAGGATTTATTTTATAAGATAACTAATTATAGTAAAATTATTTAAATTACTAACTAAATTTTATTAAAAGAAAAAAAACAATTTTTTTTACAACTTGACGTAATATCCTATCATCGTCATCGTCGTCTTTCTCTTTGCTTTCATCATCATTTCACCTTTTTTATTTTTTGGGACAAGAAAATATCATCTTCCCACTATCTTTCTCTTTGCTTCTCCACAAGATTAATTTTCGCTATTTTTGAAAAGAAAAAAAAAAGACAAATTACATCTGAGAAAGGGGCAATTGTCATTGATATTCTGGTTCTTTTTGTCATCAATGCTTAATCTAATTTGCTGAAAATCAATCATTTGGAGATACTAATTTTCTGATAGTGATGAAGCTGAAAGTAAGGAGAAAGATGAACATGATGATGATAGGATATTATTGTTAACTTGATAAAAAAAATTGGTCTTTCTACTTAAATAATATTTAATAGGTTGCTTTTAATACTTTTATTACAACTGGTCATTTTTTTCCCCATAATTATATGGATAACTTATGCCTTTTTAGGAGCAAGGAGCCTCTACCAAGGTTTTTTTATAGGGTTTAGGGTTTAACTATGATCGCTTTTTCCACAATTTATCATTTTGGATTTGAATTTAAAACTTTAATTAGGATTTATTTTAAAATATAACTGATTGTAATAAAATTATTAAAATGACTAACGAAATTTTATTTGAAGAAATAAAAGAAAAACTAATTTTTTTTATAACTTGACATAATATCTTATCATCTTCATCGTCATCTTTCTCTTTGCTTTCAGCATCATTTCATCTTTTTCTTTTTTGTGACAAAAAATATCATCTTCATACCATCTTTCTCTTTGCTTCTCCAAAAAGATTCAGATTCGCTATATTTGAAAAAAAAAGTACATCTGATAAAATATCAAGGGGCAATTGTCATTAACATTTTGGATCTTTTTGTCATCAATGCTTAATCTAATTTATTGATAATTAATCGTTTGGAGATACTAATTTACTGATGGTGATGAAGTTGAAAGTAAGGAGCAAGATGAACATGATGATGATAGGATATTATTGTTAACTTGATATAAAAAATTGGTCTTTTTGCTTAAATAATATTTAATAGGTTGCTTTTAATTCTTTTATCACAATTGGTCTTTTTGTTTTCATAATTATATGGATAACTTATGGCTGTTTAAGAGCAAGGAGCCTCCTCCAAGGTTTTTATTTTTTTTATACCATGTTAAAGCCTTAAACCCATACTTCTTAAGAAGATGCTATCAAAATTGAGAATATGATTAGTTAATTCATTAAAAATAAAGATTTACTCTTATTTAAAATAGAATATAACCTGTCAGTTTTTATAAACATTTGTACAACCCTTGCTCAGTTTTCCTTTTAGTTAGTTTTTGAGGGTGAAATTAGTCCCCTACTTTTTTAAGATGATATTATAATTGAGAATTTGACCAGTTACTTCATCAAAAAATGATTGACTAAATTATCCTTCATTCCTATTAAAATTGGATAGTCATCATCCAAAAGAACGAAGCCTCTTGCTGTAAATATGTCAGCACAAGACACAATTCTGGGAGTTGCTTTCTCCACATGCTCCTTAATCAAGTCAATTTTGTCAAAACCTCTCAATGTCTGTTGAACCTACTTTTCGATAGAACAATTTTTATCATTGTTGAGCCACCATTTTACTTTGACCGCAGGGACAATGTCCCTTATGTCCTTTGAGTAGGACAATATACCTTATAAAGAGTAATTCTATCAAGAAGCAAGTTGTTCGAATACAATAGATTTTGTTCTTTTAGTTGGTAGGCTTTTCTATCCAACTTTTAACTTGAAGGAGCGATGATATTCAATCATTTTTTATGAAACAACTAAACGGATTGTATCTTAAATTGCAAGCCTAATTCCATAGCTTTTGATATTCTTGATTGTCAAATGTTGATTAAAATGATATTGAAGATGATAATGCTTGCATGTATAGCATCCCCATGTCAGAGTAACTACTTTTTGTTGCATTGAAATTATAAACATGAAAACCTCGCTACATTTGGAGTTCATTCTTTGGCGATGGTGATTTCAAATTTTGGTATGGGCCATCATGAGTAAGTGCAGATTTGGTGTTGATTCTTTGACTGTGATGGATCCCTTAATTTCAGGTGTTTTGCTTGTGACATATATATCACAGATAGATAAAGGATAGCAAGATTACTTGCTGCGCAAGTAATTATAGTTAGTTAATATCAGTTTGATAAACAGCCTGTCAGTTAGTTAGTTAGAATCAGTTATATCCCTCATACTTGTACTCATATATATAGAGATTGGTTCACCATTATGAGCCACCATTCATTAAAGCAAAATTATAGTTTCCTTTCTCTGCTGTGCTTTCCTCCTCAATTCAGTTCATATTCATTGTTTCTGATGCTGTATCTGCACTGTGACATCCTCCATGAATCCTAACAATATACGTGCATGATGTGTGTTTATTTCTATTTATTTTCTAATCATAAGGTGTGGGGCGGTGATAATTCATCTTGTTCCTTAATCATGTGATGTAAATTTGATCATCACTCATAATAATGAAAGAACATTTCATGACTAACGTTCTACCACTTTGTGTGAATTAAGTTACTATAAAGAGATTAATTACTATTATCAAATATTCAATATTAACACGTATGAGGTTTAATGGTCATCTTTTATAAAGCAACTAGAAGAATTGTCAAGTGTTTTTAATGAGCTTAATTTCACTCTAAATGCTAGTTTGAGAAGGAAAAATTGCCTGAGTGTTTTTAAATGTTGTACAAATCATATCTCTGAAACTTAAAGTGAGATTGAAAATAATTTACATAGATAATTTTAGTTCCCTATAAATATGAGTCATTTTGGTCTTTTAATGAAAAATAAAAAAAGAATCGTCTATGGTAATAGGATTTTGAAAACAAAGGAATTAAATTCTCTGAGATTTTTAAAAACTTCAAAATTAAATTTTTATTTTTGTATATTAAATTTTTATTTTTGTATTCTCTTAAAAACAAAATTTGATTCCTAAATTAAATTATTTTAAATTTGTGTTGTTTTCAAACACACTTCATCAGCATTTATGGGCCGTGAACTGCACCAAAAATTCCGTTAATCCACACCAATAAATAACGCATGAGTTGGTATATTTTATTTCTTTCGCTTCTATTCTTAATTTTTTCTTTTTTCCTTACCATCGAATTTTACATTCTCTATTCTCATATAAATCAAGGTGCTATGCAGTTAATCTAAGACCCATTATGTCATGCTCTAACCCATTATATAATTTAAAAAATATTTAGTAAATTAAAACTGAAATCTGATTCAATTAAACCAATTATATAGAAACAAGAACAATATTATCCAAACTTTTTTTGGTTTTGATCGGTTTTCACAATTTTGGATTTGGATTTAAACATTCTTAATCGTAGTTATGTTTCAATTTATAGATTTAGCTAGTAGTGTACACGAGTCAGGTTAGGACAACTCAAGTTTGCTTAAATCGATTATATATTTTTGGTGGGCCAATTTTGAGATTCAAGATTTCGTCAAAATAAAACATGCTACTCATCAATCTCAAGAACAACCAAGCTCTTCTTATTTTTTTGTTTGCTCAACCCAAGTTTTACATAAATTAGGTCTGATCTTGCTCAAGTGACTCATGTTCATAGGCATGTATTGTCGAATTAAATCGAATCTTGCACGCCCTTAGATTTAGTTTAGTGATAACAAATATTAAAAACCTTTAATAATAGCATAAAAAAAGGACCCTTAATAATAAAGATTTATTAAAAGGACCTACTAAATTTTTTTCAAAGATAAAAATCATTTTTTTCGACTTACAAATAATATCCTATCATCATAATTATCATCGTCCTCCTTGCTTTCAACATTATCACCATCTCTAAGTTACTACCTCCAAATGAATTTGATAAATCTAAAATTTAGATTGAGCAGTGATGACAAAATGATATGAGAATGTCTATGGCAATCACCCTCTTAAATTTTCAAAAATTTCTATTTTTTTTCTTTGAAATAGTTGTGTCCTTGTTTGGGTGTACATTGTGACACCCTCATTGTAACAAAATATTTATTCTCTCAACTTTTTAAATTAATTAGAAAGTAAAAGAAGCCAAACCACCACAAAAAACCACCATTATCATCTATCCAACATCATCTACGTCTATACAACAGCCCCAATCCTACTTATCACATCCACCAACACAGCCAACAATCAAAAGTATGGCCCTTCCAATTAATTGTTGTTTCATTTTCCATTCTTTATGATTCCAAGGGGTTAATTAGTACATAATTGAGATCAAATATCTATCGTCCACTTTTTCCTTGGAGGTAGATGATGAATAAGGATAGGGTTAAGTTGAATTAGGAAGGGCAAAGTTGAATTTTTCAATTTTGAATGAGGATAAATTTTAATTAATATTTTCACCCTCATTAATTTCAGAGCTAAATTCTGGATAGAGTTAGACTCACAATGATAATCATACGTATTAATTTAAAATTGGATTTTGCACCAAAGGGACTTGTTTAGGTAGCATAATGATTTAGTTTTTCTCCCATTCTAATCTTTTGAATAAAAGTCAATTTATAAATTTTAAATAATTATTTATTCATTAACAAATGATTCTACCACATTTTAAAAAAAAAAAATAAAAATCCACCACATAAGTATCAAAATGCATACTTAGGATAATTACTAAAGCATTAAAATGTCCACCTATCTCAAAAACACCAAAACACCAAAGGATTCCACTAAATTTTTTATATAAACCAATGTTCTAATAACATTTGGTACTTCATTTCCTTTCCATTTTTCCATGTCTCTCTTCCTATACTCTAATGAGCTTTGGTGCTTTACTACATTTCCATTTCCCCATGTCTATCTTCCTTTATTCTTCATTTTTTTCATCTCTTATGTTTTTTTTTATCTCGTGTGTTATGTGCAAACACATATTTTTCTATTTTATTTTCTTCAATTGAATGCTCCTAAACACACATTCAATGCACATAATCGCACAAACGACACCTCAGATGGCCCAAACCCTTTCCTCACCATCTAATGAACCTTCATGACAATGCAACTGTTCTGGTAGCCGTCCTCATGGGCAATTATGTGTTGTGGGGAGAAGAGATAGGTGGAAGCGAATCTATGGAGCAAGTGGCAATAAGCGCCGTTTGGTTGAATACGATGGCATAGTCAAACATTATTTACTCATTACATTTTAAACGTCTTTTTTATATTTGTAAATATTGCTTATTTGTTAAAAGATTTGAGTATATTAGTTAAAATCTGTTGTGTCCGTTAGAAATTTTACCTATTATTTTTTATTGAAAATTCAAGAACGGAATTACGTGCATATTGCTATTGAATGATAGTTTTTGAGAATGTAACTTCAATAGTAAATAATCTCTTTACCATTGCTTCTTTTTGTTTTTTTTAATATGAAGTTAAATTATTTAACTTGATTTTTTTGAATCTCAAAACTGCAAATGATGCTTATAGAAAAGGATCCCAATTAAATATAGATGTCAAATGTCGTTGTTACCTATTTTGGTTTTTTATGTAAGGAATATATAAGTTAAATATGTTAATACATTTTAAAAGAACATTGTCCATAAATAAAATTATCATATATTTTTTTGACCTTTATAAGTATGTCAGATTTATTTGAGCATAATTGTGATGATATTATTTATCATTTACAAAATCAAATTATTTAAAATGTTTATTTGAATCAATATATGTATATATTTACGTATATTAACACAAATAAAAACATAACAATAATGTAACTTTTTGGTGCATTGGCACGAGTTAATTACTTTAGTTTAATATCAAAATTATACTACTCATCTTTTATATATTATTATTAATAGAAATAGAATTTTTTTATTGAATGAGGCTTTAATTCAAAGAAAAAAATGGTTTGGTTGACAAAAAGGGCCCGAGTTTGGGTGTTATTTAAGCTGACCCAACCCAACCCGTTGTTAAAGGTTTATTTATTTGATTGTTGTCTATTTTTCTTATTAAAAAGAAACAATTATTAGAGAATAGGAGGCCCACACAATATCCAAAAGTGTCCGTAGGAGGAACAAAAAGCGGTTGACGCGTACCAGTATAAAACGTAAGCAAGAACCCAATTCAATCCCCACAATCGCTTTCGCGTTCTTCTCGTTTCCCACCCCAAACCCTCCTCTCTCCATCGGTACGCTCTTTTGCGTCTTTCACTTCCATTCCCACTTCTTATCCTTTTTGCTCTTCTTTCCATTCGCATTTTTTTTGCATTCTCTGTTGTCATCTCAATCGACGTGCTTTTCACACTTTACCCCTTGCGAGTCGCACTCTGCTTCTTCGCATTTTTTCTTGGATATTATTACTATTATTATTATATTATTCTTCTTCATGTGAATCTATCGGTCCTCTCGGTAATTTTCCTCTGAGGTAGGTTTTTTTGTTTTAGCGTTTATTTATTTATTTATTTATTTTAGTTTTTTGTGATAGGAGCAACAAATTAGAAACAAATAAGAACAGTATTTTAGGTCAGGTTTGTTTGAGCTTGATCAATCATACTGGACTGAAAAACGATATAGTGTTGGGAGTTAGGTCGAAAGCTTATGTGATTTTATTGTACGTATACACAAATTACCGGTTCTTTGAGGAAATGTATACTGATTTATGACTGTAGAATTTGACGATTATGCTGAATTACATGGTTGAAGCTTGAAAGGCGATTAATTACTATGCGTGATTATGTGAAGCTTGAAAGGCGATTACTATGCGCTATTATATTTATGTATGCAATGCAATCTGTCGTGTTTATTTTCCTGCTTTGGCAGCATCATCTTGTAAAGATATCGTCGATGGGGTTCTATGGTAAGCACAACAATGCTGATGGAAAATATCCGGATTATGGTGCGATCTTCATGTCTAATAGTGGAACAAAGAGGGAATGCTTCGAGAGGGGATTATTCGGCCTCCCTTCTTCTGCAATCCAGTTTGTGGAACAGGTTAAGGCCGGAATGATTTTGTTTCTCTTCGAAAATGAGAAGAGACAACTTCACGGCGTGTTCCAGGCAGCCTGCGACGGTGCTGTGAATATTGTTCCCAATGCCTTTCGTTCGATGAGGCAGCAATTCCCTGCCCAGGTAAGAATCCATCATACCCTTTCAGATAAGACTGTGTGATAAGATTAGGCATTTGACCTTTATTTGGTGTAAGGCATAGGATTTCCCTCTCTGATATGTTGAGAGATTGAGAAGCTATGTTTCATTGACAATTTTTACTATTGTTTGTTCTTGTTATTGTAAAGACGATCTCCTTGTATTCTTCTTCTTCTTCATGTTAATAAATAAAGATATTCATTTTCTCATTGATATTCTGCCGTAGGTTAAGTTTGTTCAAATTTGGCACTGTAAGCCACTCTCAGAAAGTGTATTCCGTGATGCAATCAGAGAAAATTACTTTACAGTGAACAAGTTTAACTTTGGGCTATCTGAAAAGCAGGTCAGCTCTTGTACATGATTAGTTTTAAACAAAATGAGAAAATTTGTCATACAGATTTTACATGAATCTGATATTTGAGATGTTGTGTAGGTTGGTAGACTTCTAAAGTTGTTCAGCATGAGAAAGCTAGAACTGGATGTTCCTGGTAGGCATTCAACGAGATTGAAAGACTTGAAGTCAGAATCATACCCGGTGGGTAAAGCTGGAAGATCCATTGATCATGGATTGTGTGTAGAAAGTGTTAAAGACGAGCAAGGTGTGGGTGCTAATATTTCACCCATCACAAGGCATAGACACCAAGGAGATTCTGTACAGTTCTACGGAGAGTTTGAAAATATTGAATTTAATGCAAGTGGTGGTGTAGCGAATAGGCAAGGAAGAGCAGCTGAACTCGCAATGGATACTACAAGTGGATATGCTGGTGATTATTTAGTGTTTCAAGATGAATTTGGATGTGCTACCCGTGAGAAAGAGCAGTATATGGATGCCCATCTCAGACCAGCCGTCTCAGGTGGATACCCCGGAAGTCCATCTGATAAAATTAGAGTTCATGATGATGGTGTGTTTCCAACGAGTCATAGGTTAATGAGTGAAGACCTGAGAAAGACTGCTCAGAGGATGATATTTTCTGATGATGATCCTGGTTTACATCATTCCAATGTCAATCCATCGGTCTTTTCTAGCAAGCCCATTTTAGAGCATAGTTCTTTGGTTCAAGATCTGCTTAGGCCTTCTGCTATGATTCAGCCAATCCAGGAACAGATCTTGAACAACTCTTGTGCAACACGTGGAAATGCAGGTTCGAAGAGCACCCTTCTGTATGATCCAGATCATCCTGGTTTAAATTTTAGTCAGTCTTCATCTGTTAGAGTTAATTATGGTTCTAATTCAATGCTAGAAAGTGCTTCTCTTCCAAACAACTATGGAAGGAATTCCTTCGGTAATCAGGCTTGTCTCATGCCTACGGAAGTGAATGACATGAATAGACGCCATGATGTTGGTTGTGACTTTCTTAATAATGTTTCATATGATAGCTACAGGGATTACATGCCTTCCAATGTGGCTCAGAATGCTGACCAGTTGGCAGAAAAATCTGTTGCATATGGGGCTTACCATGGCATTTCTTCCTTAAACTCTTCATCAGCTCTTGTTCCTCCTTCAGATATTGGAAATAGTGACAGGGTACGCGATACCTTTCCTTACGTGTTCCCTAATTGCAAATCATATGTAGGCAATGAAGTCCATTCCATGGCATTGAGAGCAAATTTGGGTCATGAGATGACACTAGAGAAGAGCAATGAATACTTTACTCCTGGTGTTCCTTGGACAAATGAGGGTAATTCCCAATTCCAATATGGTGATCCAGTAGTCCATGAATATGACACCGAATGTCATGGTGATTCCCAAAATAGTTCTGGTTATCCAAAGAAAAAAAGTAGTGTGTTTTCTCGTTTATCTTTTATGCAGGATACTAGCAAACAAAAAAATGGAAACAATGCTTTGAACAAGGGATATTGTATCAACTCCTCAGTTGATGAAGTGATGGACATGGTTCGGCAGAGTCAAAATCAATGGATGCAGAAAAGAAAGCCAAAATCATTAGTTAAGCGCATCAAAACTGAAAGTTTGAGGGATAAAAATAAAACCACTAGCTCAAGGATCAAGAGTGATTGCTCTGGAAATAATTTGAATGATGTCAGGCGCAACAAAACGGAAAGTTTGAAGGATAAAACTCAGACCATTAGCTCAAGCAGCAAGAGTGATTGCTTTGGAAATAACTTGAATGATGTCAGTATGGATTTGACTGCTGCAAGTGATGACCATACTGGTAAAACACCTGAAGAGACATGTTTTGTGGATTTCAAGCGTCGTAGCAAAGTGAGAAAGCTTAATGATGAGAACAAGATCCAAAGTTCCAATGAGAGTGAAAGGAATGAGAATGTGGTGCTTGTGCAACAAAAGAGGAGAAAGTTGATACGCCCAAATTTCAGCGTGAGTCCAACTTCTGATGACAAGGGCATTGATCTTGGCATGCCCCAAAATTTACAAGTACCATTGTCACATGAAAGTTCTAATTCAAGTTATGCTCGTGAAAGAGGCTGTGCTATGGTTCAGACCAAGGATAACCTTACAACTGATGCTGAAGTGAAAAACTTTGTTGGTCAAACACATTCAGGAGATAATAGAAGTACGCGAGCAAGGAAATTTTTCTGCAATGAAGGAGTAAAAGCAAGAGATGTTACTCTTACTGCAATGAATGATGGATCAGAGTATCTGGATAACATAAACAACCCAAATGTTTCTTCTTCAGCTTCTTGTAAAGACAAGAGTTGTCATCTCCAGAAAGGCTTACATATGATGGATAGTATCAAATCAGTATCTTTGAACATGGAATCAACGCATTCAATTTCTCAAGAGCATCATGCAGATGTGGTCATATGTGCTGGTGGAGGTGCTAAAACTGAAGGAGGAGTGCCAAAAGATGGCAGCTCCTCTACTATCGAAGTTAAAGATGGATCTGTTGATGAAAATGCTCCAAATGAAACTTCTTGTCATATCAACAAAGTTTTGCCTGTGATGGATGGTATAAAATCAGCATCTCGGGACAAAGAATCACTGCATTCTACTTATCAAGAACATCATGTCGAAAAAGTCATGTGTGCTCGCAGAGGAATTATTACTGAAGAAGAAATGTCAAGAGATGGTGGCTCCTCCTTTACTATTGAATTTAAAACTAGATCTGAACGTATGCTGAACTCTGGTAATGAAAAAGCACCAATTGAAACCTCTTCTCATGTCAAGGAAGGCTCACATGTGATGGATAGTACAAATCCGGCATCTTCGGACACAGAAGCACTGCATTCAATATGTCATGATAATAAGATCATATGTGCTGGTAGAGGTATCGATACTGAAAATGAAGTGTCAAAAGATGGTGGCTCCTCCCGTACTATTGTTGAAGTCAAAAATAGATCTGAATGTGTGCAGAAGTTTGGTAATGAAAAAGTGCCAATTGAAACCTCTTCACATGTCAAGGAAGCCTCACACGTGAGGGATTGTGCAAAATCAGTATCTCCGGACACAGAAGCACTGCAATCAATATGTCAAGAACATTGTGCAGAGAAGATCGTACATGCTGGTAGAGGTATTGATAGTGGAGAAGTGTCGAAAGATGGTGGCTCGTCCCTTACTGTTGAAGTTAAAAATAGATCTGAATGTGTGCAGAAGTCTGGTAATGAAAAAGTGCCAATTGAAACCTCTTCTCATGTCAAAGAAAGCTCACATGTGATGGATTGTACAGAATCTGTATCTCCAGACACAGAAGCACTGCATTCAATTTGTCAAGAACATTGCGCGGATAAGATCATGTGTGCTGGTAGTGATAGAGGTATTGATGCTGAAAATGAAGTTTCAAAAGATGGCAGTTCCACCTTTACTATTGAAGCTAAAGATGGAACCGGCTGATTACAGAACCTGTAATGAAGATGCTCCAGTTGCAACTTCTTTTCATACCAAGGAAGTGCGTGACTGAGAGTATAAATTCAGTGTCCCCGGACACAGAATCACTGCATTCAATACGCCAAGAACATCATGTAGATAAGATCATATGTGCTGGTATAGGTATTGAAGAAGAAATGTCAAAGAATAGCAGGTACTCATTGATTACTGAAGTTGCACATGGATCATTCTGTTTACAGAACACTGGCTATGGCATTGCTCCAATTGCAACTTGGAAACAAACGATTGCTTGAGCGGTCACCAATGTTTCATACAAAGTCAATCTCGTTTGTTTGTTTTTTCTCCTCTTTTGGGGTGTACAGACAACTCACTCTCTCTACTGCACTAGTAAAAAGTTCAGAAACGGGTAAAAAGTTCTGAAAATTTTGATAGACCTGTTATTTTGGGGGAGCCTGCAATCAGTAGGCGATAAAGTAGTTGTAAATTATATGCTTAGTTTACTTTAACTTTTGGAAAGAAAGAACCATGCTTATTTCTGCTAGTTACGAATATAGTCTTGTATGGATAAATGATCGCGGGCTATCAGATTTACTATCGAGCTTTATAATGTGACTTAATTGTTAGGCAATTCATATTGTCATGTTTTAGTTAACATGATTGCTGGTTGTTTGAGTAAAGGTTCTGAAACACTACTGAGAAGGTGCCATGATATGGTTTGAGAATCGACAAAATCCTCTCGTGTCTCCTTAGTGTTATAGAACCTGACTCGTGTCTCCTTAGTGTTTTAGAACCTGACTCTAAAACATTGATAATTCAAATTATAGAGTTAATTCATGTTACCTTTTAAACTAGCAAGGTATATTATTCTAGACGGTGTATATTTGAATTATTACTCTTTCAAATTTTCTTAAATATTTTATTTTAAGTGTCCTTGACTTTTGCTCGTTATTGTCACTACTGCCAGCCTTGTGGTCGTCCTTTCATTTTTGTCGCTGCTACCTTCGACACCACTGTCACTCCCACTACCATTGTAGCCTACTCGAGAGCTAGTATTTTTTTTAATTTTATCTAGGATTAAAGCATAGCCTAAGACAGATCTTCAAGTAACAGACTAATCAACTCTTAAAGGGGATGAATCCGCTCAAATGCCCCGCTCACTCCTCCTGCAGCCATCCTACCTAATTGATTAGCATATTGATTAGTCGTTCAAAGAATATGAGTGATGGAGACCACCCAATCGCAATTGAGAAGAAACTGAACATGAGTGATGGAGAACATCCAATTGCAATTGAGAAGAAGCTGAATATTTTGCAGTGCATACACAAGAAAGGGAGAATAAAAATCATCTCTTAGAATTTGACAAAAATCTAAGTACAATGAGTGGATGAGATGAATAAAAAAAAGGGGAACTCATTTTATTTTATTTTTTTTAAAGAAAAGACTAAGCTTACCCATCTAATTTAAAAGTGAAAAAATAACATTACACTATCTTTTTAGTAAAAAGCAATAAAATTCTACCCTTCTTGATTTATAAAGTATAGCTTGGCTTGAAATAAAATTATCTTTTAAAGCTAGTTTGTTAAGACATATAGGGATGATGATATATAAATGTATTTAGAATAATAAAAAGTAGAAGAAAGTAATAGAGAAGAAAAGATGGAATAGATAATTCTATTATAGTTTTAGAGAGATATGTGATACATAGAGGACCAAATGATCTATTTATAGAATACATGGTGAAGTGTACAAAGAAGAAATAATAAGATAAGATAAGATATTAAACTCTACCTAATCAAATCCTAATTGAATCATGAATCAGGATAAGAACATCTATCAAATATTTCATAACACTCGCCCTTGGATGTCCATTAGGAATATACCTCATTAAAACCTTACTAAGAAAAATCTCATTCGGAAAAAACTCTTCGTGAAAGAAAAAGAGTATAATATCCTCATTGGGAACTGCCTCATTAAAAATCTTATCAAGGAAAAATCCAGTAGGATAAAAACCTTGATTAAGAAAAAAAAAAGAGTACAATATTTCTCCTCCTCTTAGTGTCATCATTTCAGGTCTCGAAGACGATGCATTCTAATCTTGTATATCAGCTTCTCAAATGTTGAAGTAGGTAGAGCTTTAGTGAATAAATCAACTAGATTACCACTCGAATGAATATGTTGAACATCTATATCACCATTCTATTAAAGGTCATATGTGTAAATGAGCTTTGGTGAAATATGTTTTGTTCTGTCCCCTTTAATATATCCTTCTTTCAGTTAACTTATGCAAATAACGTTATTTTCAAACATGATTGTTGGTGTCTTCTTTTCCAAGAGCAAGCCGCACATTTCCTTAATGTGATGGGTGATCGATTTAAGCCATATGTGTTCTTGACTTGCTTCATGAATTACCAATATCTCGGCATGATTTAACGAAGTAGTAGCTATAGTTTGTTTTGTTGAGCGTCATGATATAGTTGTACCTTCACTTGTGAACAAATAGCTCATTTGAGATATGCCTTTATGTTAATCAGATAAAAATTCTGCATGTCTAATTAGCTGGGGACTAGATTCATTTGAATAAAACAAACCTCTATCAATAAATCTTTGTAGGTATCAAAATACATGCTTAACACCATTCCAATGTCTTCTTGTTGGACAAGAAATAAATATTGCTAACAAGCTAAAAGTGAAAGTTACATCTAGTGATGCATTATTAGATGGATACACTAATGCTCCAATAGCACTTAGATGTGGTATTTGAAGACGAAGAAATTTCTCATGGTTTTCATTGAGGTACTCAATGAATGTGCTCAATCTATATAAACTCATTTCAGAGCCTTCTCAATATAAATTGATTGATAGACAAATATTTTATTTATCGAATGCTATATGTGTCAACCAAGACTAAATAGTGTTGTCAATATATTTCTTTAAATATTTTACATATTTTGGAATCTCTTCTGGAGATCCAATGGTGTTTAAATCACCAACTTATACTGTGATATTATGATTATAACAATTTATATCTAAACCCTTATATGAAAATACATGGGTAAATGTGATCAATTTCATACCCATATCTAAAAAAGAATTGACTTAGGCGATTGTACTACATACAACATGATTATTTTAATCCATATAAGGGTTGTTGACACCTTAATGAAAAACTTTTCTTGAAAATTTCTATATGCTTCAGCTATTTTAAATCCTTCAGGGACTTTTTATAAAATTTCACTAGCTAGTAAGCCATATTAATAGACTTATAGACGCATGTCAAATTTCTTTATTAACTGTTAAAATTAAATTAAATTCACCGCTAAAGAATATATCTCCATATAGTCAATCAGGTTTTTTGAAAAGCCTTTTGTTACAAGTCATGCTTTCTTTTATCTTCCTATTTCATTTTTGTACAAAAATTCACTTATACCCCCACTAACTTCACACCTTCTGGTGCTTGATTATAGATTCCATAAACACGTTATATTTTTCAAGTAAAGTTAATTTAAACATAAATTGCGTCTTTCCACATTGGCCAATCATTTCTCTGTCTATATTCTTTAACAGATTTTTATTCAAGATCTTCATCTTGCCCTTTTTTTATTTATTTATTTCAATTGTAACATTATGTGCATACAACATTGCCAACAACAATATGATTTCAATTGGTTCCATTTTTTCATAAAGACATAACTCATCGAGATCTCTTTATTTTTGTTAATTTTCTAGGTACCTGAACCACTTCTGAAGTTTCATCAATAGTTATATCTTGGGGCTCTTTTCGAGCACTTGCCTTTATGTTATGACCATCTTAATTAATTGCTCCTTTTTATTGTAAAGGAATTTTCATATTTGGAACCAACTGTGCTAACACACTTCAGGCGTGACTTACTTTGCACTAATAAGTTGTCCTTCTGGGACACCATTTTAAATTGGAGCAATAGTTTGCAACCTGTATATGAGCTTTCATAGCTTTCTTTGGGTCAGTAAATAAATCTGGCAGTTGATTTGCAATATTTTGCCACATTACCTTGTAAGAGGATATAAATATAATAATGATAATGTATTTCATATAATTTCTATTTATAACTGCTTATTTTCTCCCCTTAATGTTGGGAAAATTATTTCATCAAAATGACAATAAAATAAATATTATCATAAATAAATCTCTGATTGGTCGATGTAGTTTATAATAAAAAGGGATTCATAACCAATCAGATATTCCTAACATTCTCTAATGTCTCATCTTTGTGCATTGTGATGGAGAGTTTAATTAAAAAAAATTAAGATGGTATAAATATTTGGCTCGGACCAAACGCCAAGTGCAATGGAGAGAATTTATAATAACTTGTTGGCATGTCCCCATGCCAAAACATGAAGTTTTGTTCTCGTGAGTAATAGTCAATATGTTAATTGGAGACATTTAATAAATATTTTTGCTAGACCATGCATAAATACTCTTCAACTGCTGTTTCATTTGACATACAATAATTATTAAAAATATTGAGATATTAACTCGTCATTATTATCAAGACAAAAAATGTCTTGATGACATTATCTAGATACTATGCTCTTAAATTATTTGAGCAATTAATCTCATAAATTTCAGGTTACGAGTTGATGATAAACACACATGTGACCATTTGTTTGATGCATCTATTAAAATTATATGTAATTTATAAATGATTGACATGATGGGTGAACGAGCTCATGTAGTTTACCCCGAATACATTCCAGAAATGCAAATCATTCTCTCATAATTTCAATTGATGTTTGTGTCTCGTTATTTTTCTTTGAGAACAAACAACATACAAAAATTCATATGAAAATTCATATAATTAAAGAACTTTCTGGTTCTTCAATTAATATTTATATGAATTCTCTATAAAAAAATTCGTTTTATAATTGAATCGGGATGACCTAACCAGTCATACCAAATGATAAAAATATTTAGTTGAGTAAATTTTGAGTTTACTGTAACATAAATTTCTTTTACGCCAATATTAATTTGTATGGTAAAAACTAAAGGAAAAAGATATAATAGTTATTACATGGAGATACTTACTTTTGTCCTTTATTTATGGTCTCAACATGATATTCATATTGATGAATATCTTTAAATATTAACAAGTTTTGTTGAGATAATCTAGATAATACGAAATTATCTATAACAAACTTTGTGTTCCTGTAAGTAGTAATATTTATAGAGTGTATAATGAGATATAAAAAAAAATGATAAGATAAGATAAGGTAATAAACATAATTAGGGCACTCAAAAAGACCTCCTGGGAGGTGCGTTCAGCAGATCGTTTCATTCTGAATCCACAATGTCCCAAATACAAAAGCAGCATCCATTGGTACTCAAATCAGCCATATGCTCAAGGCTTCTCGTCTTGACCCTAACCGTAACCTGGCGCATCCTAGCTTCCCCCTACGACACTTCCGCCCCCTTAAACCCTCCCTGCCTCTCCAACGACACCTCTCCCCCCGAACCCCCCTCCACCCTCCTCTTCCCCCGCCTCGCTTCCGCCCTCGAAAACGGCATCGTTTGGGACTCCGTCTACTTCGTCCGCGCCGCCCACTGCGGCTACGAGTACGAGCAGTCCTACGCCTTCCTGCCCCTCCTTCCCATCTCCATTTCCTTCCTCTCTCGCCCTCTCTCTCCCCTTTTCCTTCCCTTCCTTGGTCACAGAGCGCTTCTCGCTCTCTCCGGTTACCTAATCTGCAACTTCTCTTTTGTTCTCGCCGCTCTTTACTTCCACAGGTCAGTTCTTAACATGCATTACTTTACTTTAATTTCCGAAATCTTGTGATTAATCATGCTGATTAGTGAGTTTGTGAGGCATTGGGAGGTTTTTCTGTGATTAGCTTAATGTTGAAGTGGGATTAGCTTAATGAGTGTTGCTGTTGTGGTTGTAATTTTTGCAGGCTTTCGACGACTATCTTGAAGGACCCTGACATTGCATTGCGGGCTGCGATTTTGTTCTGCTTTAATCCGGCCTCTATTTTCTATTCATCAATGTAATGTTTTCTGGTTCTTCCTTTTGTGTTTATGTTCGATTATTGCTTAGGTGTAGATTAAGCTGAGTTTGTTTTTTGCGTTTGCAATTGCAGATACTCGGAGAGTTTGTATGCACTTCTTTCTTTTGGAGGTTTGTACCACTTTGCGTCCCGTGGGAGTAATTTGGCTGTTGTCTTTTGGGCTCTTTCTGGTTGCGCGAGGTCTAATGGGGTGCTTAATGCTGGCTATTTCTGTTTTCAGACCATGCATCAGGCTTATGATGCCATGTTTCGGAAAAAACGTGTTATTGTGAGTTCCTTCCCGCATCTCCTTTCTCCTTTGTAGTTTTCAAATTCATTGTAGTAATGGAATTTTTATTTGCCGTAAGTCATTCCTTGGAGAATGGCTTTATCTACTTCTAATGGAATTCTGCACCATATTAATATTGTCTAGTGTCTTTTTTTTCCCTTCGTTTTTACTACTGGTTGTTGAGTTTAGGCTTGCGCTTGTTGAATTACAAATGTACTTGTTGATGGTGAAAGAGAAGGTTAAATCATTGACAAGGCTTCGAGCTTTTACTTGTTGAAGAAATATAGTTGCTTATTGATTATTCAGAAAGTTTGATGATATATCAATAAGAATTACAGATGTTTTTGATATTAGGGATGGATGGAGGGAGGGGGGAAGGGTTGGGGCATAAACTTATATGCTATGGAAGAGGGATGAAAAAAATTGGATTTGGATCCTTCAAAGTGAGGATCTCACTTTAAAAGAGAAATTGAGGAATTTATACCCTTAAATGAATAAAGTGAATTATGTATGAGGGTCCCTCTTTATTGATCTAATGGTGTAAAGCCCCTGGTCTCTGAGATCCTCATTTCAGGGAATCCTTATCCGATTTTTTTTGAGAGTTTTCTAGTTTTCCAGCATTGTTTCTTTCTATTGTTAAGTGGAATTGTTGGTTGATTATTTTTGTTGTTTTGCCAGTTGGCATTGCAGATTGTTATTGCTGGAGTTTTCCGTAGTGCATGTGTTTTTGTTCCATTTGTAGCTTTCCAAGCTTATGGGTATTACAATATGTGTATTGGACGTCTTCCCGATGAAATAAGGCCTTGGTGCAAGGCACGGATACCATTGCTTTACAATTACATACAAAGTCATTATTGGTATGTTCATTTTTATGTTCCAAAAGTGGTGTTAATTTATCTTGCTAAAGTGATGCTATTGGCTGAATCGTTATACTCTAGAGTATAGCCTGTGCAACCTCTTACAATATTTTATCTCTGTAGTATGTTTAATTATTTAGATATTGCAATGAAGTTTTTAATTTCTGATTGTTCAGGGGTGTAGGTTTCTTGAGATATTTTCAGCTGAAACAGTTGCCAAACTTTCTTCTTGCATCCCCAATACTGTCTCTGGCACTTTGCTCCGTTGTCCATTATGCTAAGTCTAGGCCTCAGAACTTTTTCTCACTGGGTTTTCGAACATCTATTGAAGAGAAGAGCTGTGGAGTTGTGTTTTTGTCGAATGATCTCTCAAGGTCCAAGACAGCTGGCAATGTGGACAAATCTTCCGTCACTGTAAAAGGTAGAACAATCAAACAGATATTTGTGTTTTGCGCTTGTTGCACCCTTGGAAGTATATTGCTGTGTGAGGAATGTTGCTAGACTTGGGTTTCACATTTAAATCCACTTTGACTATATCTGCATACTGGTGTTATATTGTGGTTCTTGCATGTGTTACAACTGTTTGTGGTGTTAGTCTTGTCATCCCTGTATGGTTATATGTACAGTTATTGGCTGTCTCAAACTCTCGATTCATTAATCCACAGTTCTACACAGCATATAAGTGCGTAAAATCTGGCACATTCGGATGTATAACCATAGATTAAATTTTACTATCATTTCAACCATGACACTACCCATGCTTTTTGTAACAGAAAATTCCAATCTTACTAGGAGAAAGAAGGCGGCCAAAGGGGATGTTGATGAAGTTTCCATAGAAGCTGAGCCAACAATCAGGCCAGGATACTTATCTGCATCTGTTCTCCCATTTGTATTACACTTGGGATTTATGGCAGGCGCTGCTTTTTTTGTCATGCATGTACAGGTTAGTATCAACTGTCTTGTTGACTTATGCTTCTATTTATCATTAAGAAACTGGCATGAGAGACTCACCAGTCACCGGTGTCAACTCGAAGTTTTGCTTGTTACCATAACCTGCGGAGATCTGGTCCTGAATATTGCTCAACTATTTTAACTTTGTTAGCTTACGTGGTAGGAGTGAAACTGTGAGGTGAAAACTAGGGATTTGAAGCTTTAGGTAGTTTTTATGGTTAAAAAGGGGAAAATTTTCAGTTGTATTTAGACGCATAAATTGTCTAGAAACATGTTTCATTGTTATTTCTCCATATTCTGTCTTCCCACTTTTACTCTTACCAACTTCACCCCCGTAGTCCATTGTTGTCAAATCTTTTTGTTGCTCAGGAATGGCTGAAGTGTTTTAATTCATACTAATGAGAATTTTTTGATAATTGACATATGACAGGTCGCAACCCGTTTCTTGTCGTCCAGTCCTCCAGTTTATTGGTTTGCTTCATATATAATGAGATATCCTTCAAAATGCCGTAGATGGGGATACGTGATTTGGGCATACTCTGCTGCATATATTTTTCTCGGCAGTTTGCTCTTTTCAAATTTCTATCCTTTTACTTGATGATAAGAAGACATATGAGAGTTTAGAGCGTTCTCATCGAAGGCATTGGGCCTGCATGCAATGCAGATAAGCATAGCCAACAATAGCATGAAGTATATTGCTTCTGAATTTCGGGTGCCAGTTAGTTGCTTTGCCCATTTGGTGGTGGCTGTTTGATCGAGGGAGGGCAGAACCGCACACGTCCTTTATAGTTTTTCTTAGCTAAAGCGGGAAATCGGAGCTTACAATAGGAACTTGCAAGAGAAAAATACAAAATTTCCTGGTTTTAGTTCATGCCATTAGTGTAAGATTACGTGGTTTTAATCTTTGCCTTCAGTGGAACTTTGTTGTGGCTACCAGAGTGCCATGTTAACGGTTTAAGATGAGTAAAATAAATCCACTTACTCATAATTCAACCCATAACCTGCTATTTGATTTTATTTTTGGTGGTGAGGGACTCTTGATTTGGGGGCAAATATTGGGTTATTGGTTGAGTTATGGGTCATATGAGTTTATTTTGCATATATGACACTGGTGTTGTGACATTTTGTTATTCAAGGTTATCAAACTCGAGAGTTAAACTTGTCGAGTTTTAGCAAATTCGAATTGTAAACTCGATTCGTAAACTCTTATGAGTTTATATACGTAAAAAAAAATGTTATAAGTAATATAATTAGGAATTAAACTTGATTAAATATTGTATTTATAATTGAAATTGGATATTGTTAACTTTAAATTAAATTAATCAAAGAAATATCATAAAATATATCTAATGCATGACACGTATCAGTTATGTCATACTTTATTCTTTATCTGTATTATTTTATAGTTTGATAAAATATAGCTTAATTATGATAAATATATGAAACTAGTTAAATAAACTCAATATATATTATCCAATATAAACAAAGTTAAGTAAGTATCTAACAAAGGTACAAAATTTGTACATTTTGAGATGAATTTGTAAACTCATATGTAGATTTTAACTTGTAAACTCACTAGTAGAATCGAGGATTTACTTAAACTCGTATGAGTTTATTAAAAAAGAGTTTACATAAGTGTTAACTCGTTTTGTGTAGTAAAATGGTAAACACATACGAGTTGTGAGTTAACTCGAGAGTTTAACAATCATGTTGTTACCTACATTAACAGTTAACAAAGTCTTGCTAAGGGCAATGACTAAAACCATGTTATTGTTATGTTTGAACCAAAAATTTAAAAAATAAAATTTAGAGACCTAAACCAAATCGAGTAAAGTTTTTTGAGGACTTCAAACATATTTTATCCAAAACAAAAAATAGTTAAATCAACTTTGTGCAATTTTTTTTTTCATTAACTAAAATTTAATAAGGAGACATTTGTTATGAAGTAATATGGAGACATTTGACATTTTAATGTATTGAATATAACAAAAATTTCAAAACTTTCTTTTATTGATTTAAAGGTTAGATATGCTTTTAGTCCCTTATAAATTTTGAAATTTGTGTTTTACTCCTCATAAATTTTTTTTGCTAAAAATCGTTTATCATAATTTTTTTTGAAGTTTTAGTCATTGTCGTTATGTTGTTAGTTGTTGACGTAATAATTAAATGGCCATGTGGTGAAGGTGGGAGAGAAGAAGGTGAGGACACGTGAGTGAGGTCGTTTCGCTAGCAGCGACGGGTGTGGAGACTTACGGAGTTGTAGTGGAGAAGAAGGAGAAAACAATAAGCGTACACTAAGAACAGCACGAGAGTAAATATAGGAAATCGTGTCACGTGCGTGACGCATGTATTGTTACGTGACCAAGTTAATTTTTATGTCAGCAGTTAATGACTTAATATGACAATAGAGACTAAAACCTTATAAAAAAAATTATGAGATCCGATTTTTAGCATAAAAATTTATGAAAAATAAAAGTCAAAATTCAAAATTTATAAGAGATTAAAAACATATTTAACTCTTCTTAATAATAGAAGTTAGGAGGTATGTTTATGGAAGCTAGGCAGTGCTAACATACACCTGTAAGTTGCAGCAAGTTTGCTTGGTTCTTTCCCTTTAGGTTCCACAAGACTTCTTTTAATTTAGATAGTCAAAGTGCCGCGTGAAGAATTAATCAATGCATACTTTCTGGCCTACTCCTGTTTCGTATGCAAACTTGAAAAACTTTTATGCCCACCTAGAGGAAGAAGAATTCTTCCACCGTGTGGATCTTGTACCCTTAAAATGATGACAGAGTATGTATAAAGTGATGGGACAATTTAAAATGGATGGTGAAGATTATAGTGTAAGAAGAAAAAAATTGATGGAGGAACTTGATGTAATGTTCGATGGCCCATTGGAGCTTGATCTTATCACTGCCAACTCCGGAATTTATTTGCTAAACTCGTTTCTTCTTTTGACTAATATCTACACAGCGTTTTTGAGGAAAATACAATTTAGTTGGAATACTGTCTTTTAGAAAGTGGCTTGAGAAAATAAACAAAAACCTTATATAAGAAAATACTCGATTAATTTTCATTTAGCTCTAAGCATACACCCGATTACACAAATAATGTTATTTGTACATTTATTTTAAATGAATATCTTACGTTCACAAAAGCACGAGATCTACCGTGGGGATCACACACACACATATATATATATATATATGTATATTTTTTTTTTGTTGCAAATGTTAGATGTTAGAGTTGACTCGCTTCATTGACAAGTGATTAATCTCACTCACATATTCATTCCATCTTGCAACTACTCAAAACTAAGTAATGTTAGCAGATAGCCACAGGCACAGCACTTCAACCTTGTTCATACAACAGTTACAGCATGCTTGTAAGCAGCAGCAGCAGCAGCAGCCGCCAAAGACTTAGACAATTCTCATGTCCACCAACAATGGCTGACAGGACACGTACAGCAGAGGCTGCTTCTGCAGCAGCAGCAGCACCTCTTAAGAAACACGATGTCTTCATCAGTTTTAGAGGCGAGGACACGCGCAACAGCTTCACAAGCCATCTCCATGCTTCTCTCCGCCAGCACAAAATCCAAGTCTTCATAGACAGCAGGGTCTCCAAAGGGGAGGAGATATCCCCCTCAATTCTCCAGGCCATCAAGGATTCCAACGTCTCCGTGGTTGTTCTGTCCAAAGACTACGCTTCCTCCACGTGGTGCATGAGCGAGCTCACCGCAATACTGGAGCACAAGAAGCGCGGTGGCCACATTGTTGTGCCCGTGTTCTTCAAGGTCGACCCTGCACATGTTAGGAAACAGAGCGGCACTTACAAGAGAGCGTTTGAGAAGCATGAGGGAGACGCCAAACACAGCATGGCCAAGCTGCACAAGTGGAAAGCTGCTCTCACTCAAGTGGCCAATTTAGTTGGGTGGGACTCACGGAGTTACGGGTAACAAATCTTTCCTTTTTTGTTTCTTTCAAGGGTTACTTGTCAGTTAACAATTTATTCCCCTTAAGGGTGTCTTTGGTTGGGGTGAAAAAATTACTTGAATACATACATATGCTGTTTGAACTATCCCATGGTTTAAATGCTGTGATCTGTTTTCCTTTCGTATTGCTTTACTTGATTCTCATCTGAAACAACGTTAACACTTTGTCTCTCTCTTTGTTCTTCTCCTTTGAAAAGATGGATGATAAGCTTATGCTCGATCTGGTGCTGTGATCTTCTCCTTTGCTTTGTGATGAATATTTCATCTTCGTTTCTTTTTATGCATGCTAGGACGGAATCTGAACTCATTGAGCAAATTGTCAATGATGTTATGCAGAAACTGAATCGTATACATCCCACTGAAGTCAAGGATCTTGTTGGAATTGACCAAAACATTGCCCCCATTGAATCGTTGCTGAGGATCAGATCAAGAGAGGTTCTAATAATAGGAATTTGGGGCATGGGTGGAATAGGTAAAACAACCATTGCCAATGCTTTATTTTCCAAGCTATCTTGTCAATACGAAGGCAGATGCTTCTTGGCAAATGTAAGGGAAGAATCAGAAAGACAAGGCCCTGGTTATTTGCTGAATAAACTTCTTTCTGAGGTATTAGAGGATGTAAATCTCCATGTTGGCACACCCATAGTAAGGTCCACTTTTGTTATGAGGAGGCTAAGTCGAAAAAAGGTTTTAATAGTGCTTGATGATGTGGACAACGCAAAGAAACTAGAATATCTTGCTGCAAGACATGATTTCTTGGGACCAGGTAGTAGAGTCATTGTCACTACCAGAGATAAGCATGTCCTTAGCAAAGGGGTGGATGCAATATTTGAGGTCAAAGGGTTGTCCCTTCATCATGCTATTAGGCTTTTTAGTTTAAATGCCTTCAGCAAAAACTATCCTGAAAAGGGTTTTGAGATGCTATCTAAAACTGTGGTTGATCATGCAAATGGTAATCCGTTGGCTTTAAAAGTTGTAGGCTCAGTTCTCCATTCCAGAAATGTGCAAGAATGGGACAGTGCTCTAAGAAAGCTCATGAAGATTCCTAATGTAGAAATTATGGATGTCTTAAAATGGAGTTATGATGGACTAGATGATGAAGAGAAAAATATGTTTCTGGACATTGCATGCTTTTTCCAAGGAGAGGTTAAAGAAACTGTTATAAGGCTGCTAGATGATTGTGGTTTCTTTGCAGATATTGGGATAAGAATCCTACAAGACAAAGCTCTAATAGCTTTTACAGATGCAAATGAAGTATACATGCATGATTTGATACAAGAAATGGGATGGAATATTGTTCGTCAGGAATCTATCCAAGACCCCGGAAGGCGCAGCCGATTGTGGGATCCTGAGGAAATCTATGATGTATTGAGAAATAACAGGGTAAGAGAAAGATGTATACTTCCTTTCCAAAGCACATGTATATGATACTTTCTATTGACTAACATTCTAATTTTTGCTTGTCAGGGAACTGATGCAGTTGAAGGCATAATCCTAGATGTGTCTCTAATAAAAGTCTTGGCCTTGAGCTACGAGAGCTTCTCAAGGATGATCAATCTAAGATTTATTAAATTCTATATGGGTATGGGTAGGGCATGCAATTTGCTCCTTCCTTCAGGGCTTGAATCATTTTCTAATAAATTAAGGTACCTCCACTGGGATGGATACCCTTCCAAGTCTTTGCCATCAACCTTTTGTCCAGACAACCTTGTGGTGCTTTCCATGATGGGAAGCCATGTTGAAAAACTTTGGGATGGGATCAAGGTAATTTCTTGTATGATGCACAAGAAAGTCCAAGTCCAATATTTTGCTGTTAAAGCCTTTCTTTTTCTCATTCTTTTCTTCATTTATTTGTTGCTGCAGAGTCTTCCAAGCTTGAAAGAGATCAACCTCCGTGCCTGCAACAATTTAACTAATCTCCCGGATTTATCTCTAGCGCCAAATCTTGAAAGCGTAGATCTTTCTCACTGCACAAGTCTGCTTTGTGTTCCCTCATCTATCCAGTATAACAACACACTTCTTTTGTTGAACCTGGAATCCTGCAAAAGTCTTGAGAGTCTTCCAAGAAACATTCACTTGTCTTCTCTTAAAATGTTCATTCTCAAAGGCTGTTCAAGTCTTGATGAGTTTTCAATGACTTCAAAGAACATGACACGCCTCGACTTAAGAGAGACAGCAATTGAACATTTTCCCACATCAGTTTGGCAACATCTGAACCAGCTTGTTTACTTGAATCTGGAATCCTGCAATAAGCTTAAGAGTCTTACAAGCAACATTCACTTATTTTCTCTTCAAAGACTCAGCCTTAGAGATTGTTCAAGTCTTGAGGTGTTTTCTGTGACTTCTGAGAACATGGAATACCTGAATTTGAGAGGGACATCAATAAAAGAATTGCCAAAATCGGTTTGGCGCAACAACAAGCTTTTTACTTTGGTTCTTCATTCCTGTAAAAGGCTTGAGAGTTTTCCAGACAAACCAAAGCTTGATGAATTGCCTCTTGTCTTCAATGAGCCATACTACTCTTGTGAAAGGCCAACTATGGATGAACCGTGGAATTTGTCATCCTTAGCAGATTTGTCACTAAAAGGAAGCAGCATTGTGAATTTGCCTGAAAGCATCAAAGATCTTCCAAGACTGAAAAAACTTAGCTTGACAGAGTGCAAGAAGCTTCGATCTCTCCCAAGCCTTCCACCATCTTTGGAAGACTTATCCCTAGATGAAAGAAAAATCGAGTGTTTACCAGTGAGCATCAAAGATCTTTCTCATCTGAAAAAAATTACCCTGGTTAACTCCAAGAAGAAATTCTCTCCGCCAGAGCTTCCACCGTCCTTGAAAGATGTATTACTAAATGAAAGAAAATTTGATTCCTTGCTAGTGAGCATGAAAGATCTTTCCCATCAACAAAAGCTTCCTCTGATTAGGTGGAAAAGGCTTCTTTCTCTTCTAGAGTTTCCACCATTTTTGGAAGATTTATCCATAAATGAAAGCAATATTGAGTGCTTGCCTGTAAGCATCAAAGACCTTTTTCATCTGCGAAAACTGGCCTTAATAGAGTGCCAGAGGCTCCAGCATTTGCGAGAGCTTCCACCATCTTTGGAACATTTGTCTGTAAAAGGATGTAACATTGAGAGCTTGCCAACCAGCATCAAAGATCTTTCTCATTTGCAGAAAATTACCTTAGTTGAGTGCAAGACACTCAGGGCTCTGCCAGAACTCCCACCTTGCCTGCAATCGTTTTGCGCAGCTGATTGCAGATCGCTCGAGATTGTTCCAAGCTCAAAGGCTGTCTTAATACAAGATAAGCATGCATTCTATTACAACTGCATAAAGTTGGATCATAACTCGTGCAACAACATCGTTGCAGATGCACCTTTTGGTGCAGCTTTCAGCTCTTTACACGAAAGAACACCCCTTGGTCCTTTGATATCTATTTGCTTTCCAGGAACTGAAATCCCAGATTGGTTCAGCTATCAAACGCCAAATTCTTCACTGGACATAGAAATTCCTCAACAGTGGTTCACTGATTCAAAGTTCTTAGGTTTTGCTCTGTGCCTTATAATCGGTGGTTTCCATCAAAACAGCAGCGAAGGCTATGATCCTGATGTCAATTGTTATCACTTTGTCAAGTCTGCCAGCAATTCTGACTCCACCGTTCCCTTTCTTGGGCATTGCACAACTATAATGCAGGTGCCAAGTGGTTTCATTTCAGATCATATATTCATATGCTACTATCCCGCTTTCAATGATCCCATGATGCAAGACTTCAAGGATTTAGCCAGGTACTATGATGCTAACAACCTAAAGCTCAGAGTCATCTTTAAATTTAAGGGTCCATCTCAAAGGCTGGACATTGTAAAGAAGTGTGGGGTCAGGCCACTACTGATTGCTAATACTGAAAGGGTTCATACTGAAAGTGAACTACATCATGAGAAAAAGGCAATGGCAATGCAAAAGTGAAACACTGGTCCTAAGACAGCAGCACAGCCTGACAGGGCAATAACAGGGTTCAAGGAAGGAGGATAGGTGCCTCAGAGTAGATCCTTGGCGGGAGCCACTATGTCTCGACTGACATGGACCACCAATGAACAGAGGAAGGTATTGTTTCCTTATCCATTTTTTGTAGGTCACTTTGTATGCCAAATGTATCATTAATGAAATTGTAACGGAATAACAGTTTCCATGACCAGCTCACTTTTCTCAAGAATGTTGGGTTGGTCTGGCCTCGCAACAACTATGACTTTTGACGTGAAAAGCAGTTATATCGTCTAACAATTTAAATGGATAAATAAACATTATAAAATAGACAAACAAAATTACATAACAAAGAAGTAAACATTATCACTCAACATTTTTTACGTGTTTCGTGCACGTGAGTTTAATATTGCTACAAAACTGAGAAATAAATATTATCACCAACCATTTTCATTTTCACGTCCTTGTGCACATATGTGTTTAATATTACTCATTTTATGTGTTTAATAATGTTTATTTTTTTATTTTATAATGTTAGATTTTTTTGTTTTTGTGGCTATTAAGTGACTATTTTTTCAATGTACAAATATCCTATAGGATAATGCTACTTAATTTATCTATTTTTGATAATTTTTATAACTAAATTCATTGAATTTTATTATTATTTCATGTTCTATATGATCGTAATAAACTTATAAGAGGTTTAGAGATTTGCGGATCATTTGAGTTCAAAATGCACCAATACTAATGTTGTATTAAAAAATATTAATTTATCACAGTAAACCATATAATTCATTAACATGTCATATTAAATCATGAAATGATAATAAAATTTGATTAATTTAGTTATAAAAATTATTAAAAAAAAGAAATAAATTAAGTAGTATGAGTTATTTACGGGATTTGAGAAACCACTTTTTGTATTGTGGCGTTCCAATTTTTGCCTCAGTTGTAAACGGTCGAAGTTCCATGTACAAGCATTTACCTAGAATATCATTCCATACAACACAGTACTAAAGTGACTAAAATAATTTCGAAAATCTTTGACGAACCAAACTAGTGACACATATTTTAAAAGACACAATATGATAACATCTTGCTTTGTTTCTGCATTGGCTAATGATAAATATCAGTTACACAAATTGCAATTCTGCCAAAACCGTTCAGAGATGAACCATGCACCTCTAATGCATAACTATATTGTTAATCATACACTAAATTAGCAGTAGATAACGCTGGCTGTACTAACTCTATAAAGACTAGTAATTTTAGCTCACTTCTTGCAATGAACTTCACCCCAGTATTTCTCCACAACATATACAACAAAATTGTACAACTACACGGACAAAGAACCAGCCAATGCCTACTTGACTGCAATTGTTAAAAGCTGCAATATGGCTTCAAGGATTATTATATAAAGTATTAGCCAAAGATCAATAGCTTCCCTGTGTGCTGTATGGAGGCTCAAGAAGGGATTGGTGTAAGTTTACATTTACAGTAATTCCGAGCATCGGATGCACGCATAATTCATAAGCCTACTCACAAGGCTATCTGATTCCGGGATGAGGGCGGATGTCAAGCTGTTCCAGAAGTGAAATGTCAATGATTCGTGCAGTACTTTTTCTAGCAGGGCATCTTGCTGAGCTTTCTCAATCTCGGTTTCAGGTGCAACAAAGAATCTGTTTGCAGTTAATTCAGTTAAGGTACAAACAAAACCACAAAAGAAAAAGGTAAAAATAAAAAAGGCAAGATGGTATCACTTTCCAAAATTAGACTCGGAATTATTTGAGCAATAAAGCCGAAAAATGCCTCTGCTAGTGTTTCTAATCAACCCTATGTCAGTTATGCATTCCCAATTGAGAGAAATGTCAAAGTTACCTAGAGATATTCTGAGAGCTAATAGGGAAGAAGATATGAGAGGGTTCCACTTTCAACTCCAACTGTCTAAGAGATTTATTATCGTCTCCCAAAACTTTTCGTGCAACCCTGGTAAGAAGATCAGCACCATTCCCTCTCAAACTGGTATCGTCATATGTCATATAGAACTCTTCCAAGCACTCCCTTATGAACGAGCTGCATGAAACGAAGAATTAATCTCAAAGTAAGTCCTATCCTATGCAAAACAAATTCATTGCATTTGCACCTATCATTCAAATTGATTATAAACACAGCATGGCAAGATACATCTCAATCTGAATGTTTATAAACAACAAAAAATTGGTCACATAGTATTTCAATCAAATCAATGCATACGTATAATTTGTGTCCACATATAAATTCAAGATTTCGCTAATCAGAGTTCTAGATTCAAGATTTGTGTCTTTCATTCAACCTCATATTGATGGTAATTAAGCAGAATCCAACTTTTAGAGGATCAACTACTAGATGATGTGTCTCAAATGGAAAAGTCTAACCTTGGCCTTCAAACTGTTAAGCCGGGATACCATACGAGATATAATCTCATTATTTATCAGAACTGCTTTGGTTTGTGCTATTGTAGTTATAAGTTATAGTGTTCATGGAAGAGAGAAGCAATTAGCTTCATAATTTAAACAACATTAAGGTGCAGTAGTTCCCAGGGTTGTGCTTCAGGCTTTCACTATGTTCTGAACTGATAATAGTTCTCAAAGATTGTTGAGATTATGTTCAGATTTACCTTAATCAATCAGAACATCAAACATGTGAAGATATGTAAATATCAACCAGATAGATTGTTTCCTTTTTATTAACAATTTTAATTATGGTGTAATTATATAATGATTAATATCTACATTCAGATGCTGAGGAGACTTTTTTCCTCAAGCAATTCACGAAAAATCTCTCCTCTTTTATATTCAGTATTAGAGCTAGGTTTTTTATTTTTGGTGCGTCGTCACTAGGTAAGGGTTCCACACTCCAGCCGTCTCTGTCTAAACAAGACCCTTTCATTTCTGCTTGTCCAATCGCGAAAGTAAATCTGGAATCCATCTCAGAATCTCCAAACCGGCCTGTCCTCCGAACTATGGTGGGAACTAAGAAATGAATTTCGGCAATGTCATTTGTTTTGTTTCACTAATTGTATTGACATTACAATAATATCCTCAAGAAGAGAGGTTAATATAAGACTTGTTTCCTGCAAGTCCTTGGGGATATTTTGTATCTCACTGATGTCCATAAGATTTGCTTTAGTGTCAAAATCCATAGACTGTCCATACGACAATACAGCCAAATTTCCTTCACTGGTGTAGGTAGGAAACTTTCTTATGACAGGTGGTTTTCTTGGTTACTGAAGAGGAAAAATCAAACATCATCTCAAAAAGTTGACAGTCGTTTTAAAAAGACATTAGTGAAGAAGATTTTCTAAACTGCAATATAAGTAATAAATGTTTTAAAAAGACTATCAGTCTTCAAGCTCCAGCATTGGAAGAAACACAATCTGACGGAACAAATGACAAGCTTCCCAATAAAAGGGACAGGGGCAAAGAATATTGATCAAGAGATTCACAAATACATGTGTGTGTGTGTGTGTAAGCATAAAGTTGCATGCATCTCCTTATGACAATAACAGTGACAAAAGTGAAATTTATCAAGCTAGAAAAAGTACACATGTTAATCCACAACAAAATAGACTTGGGACATTCATGATCCTTTCGTGTTCAGAAAATGCAATCATTCTGGAAAGTCAAAAACCAAGCTAACTAACAATACCTGCGCCTTTCAAAGGCCATCACAGCGCCATTCAAAGCACTTCCAGCTCCATGATCCTCCTCCATACCCACCGTATTGTTAAGGAAAGAAATTGGCTTCAAAACTATGATATCTGAGTCTAGATAGATCCCACCATACCTGATAAAACAAAAATAACAACGTCTCTACTTTAAGCTCATTCTCTTTATGCTATTCACAAAAAAAAAAAAAAAAACAAAAAAACAAAAAGGGAACATCAGAAGTACCCAGTTCGAAGCTTAGTCTAATTAATAAACAGGAAAGTTGAAGCAAGTCCATTACGTCACAGATTCACTTTACGACTAAGAAAACATGCTGCCAAAACTAGTAAACGGAATCCGGGAAAAAAAGGAAGAAACTGAAGGATAAAAGAGAAACGGTTGAGAATCAGAGTAGAGAAGTGGAAGGAATGAATTTCCTTCGATGTCACCTATTCTATCTTCATAATTCGGTGCAGAAGAAAATGAACATATGGCCAACACAATGGAGCAAACTTACTTGTACAGGGCAGCAAGACGGATAAGCTCACTGTAATGAGTAGCATAGAAATTGGTCTTTCTCCATTCAAACCACACGGACGAAAAAATGTGCGCTGGCATACCCTTCAGCAGCTCATCAAGGTTTGGCATAGCAACAGCCACTTTGTAACTGACAAAAAGCAATAACACCTTAGCTAAAATGCACGCAAAATTCAGACATGACAAGAACGTAGTCCAAAAGGAAGGAAAGAGAAGATAACTACCCATCCTTAACGAAGCTATCTTTGAAGAAATCGAGCTCAACTGTCTCCGATAACACCACAACACAGGCATCAGGGTGGTGAAAGAGCAGGCTCTCAAGGCCACGCTGGTGCCGAACAGTAAACATCCAAGGCGGCGAATTCCACACCATGAACACCCTCAAACCACATTTCCCAACCCTGAAAAACGCTTCCACAAATTCCGTAAACGACAAATGCAGAGGCAACCCAGGATAGTATCCCCAACTCTTGCCATCTGCATAGATATGATCCACAAACTCCACAGTTTTGCCTTGTCTTTTCTCACTCACTGAAATCCTGCCATTCAGTTTTCCTCCGCCATCAGCAGCACCATTGACAGCATGTTCCTTTATAGATTCATCCTTATCATTCAATTTCAAAGTCCTGCGCTCGGCAGCTCCTTTGGTCACACTGCTGACACCATCGCTCGTATCATCTACGTTACCATTCTTATCAATGGTGAGAAGAACCTTCTTACCGGGAAACGGGACTCTCTTGAACTCGTTCATCCAAAGCTTCTGCACGATCCGGTCACCCTTTGTGAACCCCGAAACGCCGGGGCCGTCGGGATCTTGAATCATCGGGTTGTTCAAGGGATTCAGAACATCAAAATTGGACTTGAACATTCTATCCTTCCTCAAAAAGACAGCTTTTTTATCGAACCAGTCACCCCATCCATCCCTAAGAGGGGAAGTGCTTCTCAGCATAAGCGCGTCCTCGATCGCGGTTACCTGTGCCGCCATCCTCCTCAGCTCGTTCTCGACGGGCAAGTCGTCGGAGCCAAAGGCGGCCTTGGCGCGATCATCCTCTGCGGCCGATCCCACGGCGAATCGGAGCTGGCGATTGGATTGGGGGTCGTCCCAATTGTGGATGGAGCGAGGAGGGGATTTGAAGGAGCGGCGGACGGAGCCGCTGAGAGGGTCGTAGAAGTAGCCGGCGGACTTAAGGGGGTCGTCGAGGGAGGCAGCGGCGGCGTCGGCGTCGTGGTCTTGCTCGTCGATGATGTCGAGCTCGTCGATGGGGTCGTCGGAGGAAGTGGCGGAGAGGTCGTCGGAGGAGTCGGAGAAGAGGGAGGGGGTGCGGTGGAGGTGGGGGGAGGGAGGGTTGGAGAGGGAGAGGCGGGAGTAGAGGAGGGAGACGGAGAGGAGGAGGAGTAGGGCGGAGAAGACGGCGCAGAGGTAGGCGCCGTAAGGGGAGCGCCGCCTGGATCGGAGGTTTCTCAACATTTTGTGCAGTGACCAGTCACACTGACTTCATATTCTCTGACCTCTGTCTGCTTCAAAATGAGTCCTTCGCCGGCAATGCTGTAAGCTCTTATTATGCCACCTCACTTCCTTCCTTCCTTCCTTCTTCAAATTGGTTCTCCTTTTCTTTTTGGGGTCTTGAGTAAACTTCATTCAATTAGTCTTAGTTAGGTCCAAGCCCAATTATTTTTGGATTTTAAGCTCAACATAGGTTGTGACCGCCACATGCCAATTCAAACCCTAACTGCGGGCAATTTATTTGCTCCTGTAATTACTCTAAATTATTCATGTGGCTTAGGAATCTAACAATACTTTACTTACACCTCATATATATTATTTTTAATTGATAATTATAATATGGTTGGGCATAAATGTTAGAAATTAGAATTCCTTTTTTTTTTAAAAAAAAAAAAAACATGATTAAGAAGAATTAGGGAGACCTCCAATCTCAAAATATATTTTATCTCCAAAATAGCTACATCGAAAAGATGGAAGGAGGAATTCAAATTTGCCAAAGTGATGAGTATGACCACCTATAAAGAATCATTCACAAAATATTTTACGGTATCTCTTGTTCAAAACCAAGATCAAAACCACTCTTGATAAAATAGAACGTTAATCTCAATGAATCCTCTGCTAAACCTTTTGTTCCTTTGGGTAGTATTTAGTAAATGTCTTCTGACAAAAAATATATAGATGCAAGATAATAAAAACGTATTTCTTGTTTCTTTTTGTGTTAGCGGTACAAAAATTTGCTTAACAATTCTCTCCAAACATTTCTATTACATTTCAAAACAACATGTGATCTATATAGCCAATGGTTTTCATGTTGGTTCTTTTATATCCTTTAATTTTGAATGTCATCTTAACCTTCATTGATACATGATAAATGCTAAAATATAGATCTTCTTATTGACACAAATGATGTAATATAGATCATGTTGTTAAATATAGATCATAATGGGGGCAACGCTTGCATCAGTGAAGCTGCTTTTTTTTTTTTTTCATTTTTTGTTGAGTGCTAGGAGGTATCCTTATTCAGCACTACTCTTCTTCATGTTTGTATTATTTGATTGGTTATGTCTTTTGATATCTAACTGAAACATTCCAAGAACTTGTGAATTTGGCAACAACAAAAGAAGAAGCTTTTCTATCAACATTAGGATTTTCTCTACACCAGGTGCCTAGGATGCCTTTAGTATACTTTTGAGTTTTGTTTGATTCATCTACTAATATACTAATACAATTATAATTGCAAAATTTTATAGGGTGTTTAGTAGTAGTATGCACTTCGGTCTCATATTTTTTGTTTGAAACAAAAACAACAATAAAATTGAAACTAATCAGTAATATTTTCAGGCTGTAAATTGTTTAGAGAAACTGGAAATTTGAACAAACTACGAAAAGGATAAAATAAGTAAGTAAATAAATAAGGGTCTATTGCTTAATGTGGATACTTAATGTACTCTTAAATGAACGAAAAATATATATCACAAATAAACAATTAAAAAGATTAATTTTTATAACTCTACGTTATTATTCAATGTTGTTATTTTAACTATACATACTATCTCCTCCACCCACCACCTAGGTCCTCTAAACTGCCCCCCTAACAAAATATAGGGGGAAAAATCCTCATAACTATATCATTACCTATGCCTTTCAACCAAAAACCTTCGACAATCCTAAACAAATTCTTCTTCTTCTTTTTATTTTGGCTTTCCCGAGTACTTTGAAGAAAAAAAAATACAAAAAATTTCCAGGTACTCTACTTCCCCTTTTCCGGCGCCATCGCGCCTTAGTGCTCGCTGTCTTCTGCTGCTTCTCTACTGCAACTCCATGATCCGCCACCATCCCTTTTTGCATGTGTCACCGTCACCGCCCTTCCATTTTCCTGATCGTCGTTTGCAGCAGAGGTGACTTCTCTTCTTCCTCCGTCTTCTCTCCTCTTTCTTCTGCTTTTTCTCTCTTTTTGTGTGCTGCAAACTTCTTTGTTATTATCTTATTCCCAGGTAACATCAGCACATTTATATATGTATACTAGTTTGATCTGATTTTAATCTCTTGAAAAAAATTCAAGTGAAACAAATACTTTTTTTTTACAAGTCAATGTAAACTCACTGCATCACAAGATTAGTTGCAAGATTGGTTGAATGGACAAACACGAATTTTTGGAGTTCTAGACATGTCATTCCCCTCTTAAAAAGGATTTTTGGATTTGAGACGTGAAAAGAAAAATAAAAAATCTGAGCCATAAATGGAATTAATTGATCACATTAATAATAAAACCGTGATATCAGTAAAATAATAATAATAAAGTAAATCTACGCGACAAGTGCTACTTTAGATAACTAGAGGGGATGGCTGGCATACCGTGGAAATTTTTTGGCAACATTTATTTTTTGAGAAAAAAACAAACGACTTTTAACCATTCAGCGTTAATCTCAAGCCTCCCTTCACCCTATAAATTTCTCATTCTGTTTCCATGGGATGTGCCTTAATTCGGTTTCACCCACTTCTCTCACCGCTACCTCATCTTTCCCTCCCTCCCTCCTCTGTTCAGTGCAGGCAGTTCTTACTTCTCTCTCCCCTTCTCCTTTTCTTGTTTTGTCTTCATTGCATCACTTAGTTATATATCTCAGATGTTGATGAAGCGGTGACCCAAAAACTCAACTTTTTGTTTTGGTATTTTCCATTCAGTTCTCGCTATTTTCGAATGCAGACATTTTGGTTACTTATTCTTGAATCATGCTTGATGTTTTCTGTACCAATTTAGGGGACTGCAGGAGACCTAGTTTATGCGTGTAATACTATATTTTATTTTTTAGATTCACGTTCTTGATTTCATGAATATAGAATCTGTTTTCAGTTTGGTTGAAGAATTTATGTCGTTGCTGCTGGTCTTGCATATGTGACTAACCCTAATTTTTATGAGCATGAACAGTCTGCATTGCGTCTTTGTCAATTTTGAACAATTTCATCTTTTTTTTTAATGTTTTGAAAATTAAATGATTTTCTTTGGTTTAATGAAATGGGATTTTAATTGTTGAAGGATATGAAGTTTTTCACTTGTGATGATCGGTGATTGTTGGCTGCAGAACCAGGATCATGGCAAAGGATGCGATTACATTATTATATCATCTAGGTTGGGAGAAAGCCCATGTCCTTGGGCACTCAATGGGTGAGTACCAAATCTTGTATCCTGAAATTCATTTGAGTTTTCTCGAGTATGTTTTTACATTGTTCAGTTTCACCCACTTCTCTCACTGCTACCTCATCTTTCCCCCCTCCTCTGTTCAGTGCAGGCAGTGGTTACTTCTTTCTCCCCTTCCTTTTTTCATGTTTTTGTCTTCATACTTTTTGTTCGGTATTTTTCATTCAGTTCTCACTAATTTCGTATGCAGACAATGTTGTTACTTATTCTTGAATCTTGCTTAATGTTTTCTGTACGAAATTAGCGGGCTGCAAGAGACCTAATTTATGCGTGTGATACTATATTTTATTTTTTAGATTCATGTTCTTGATTTCATGAATATGGAATCTGTTTTCAGTTTGGTTGAAGAATTTATGTCGTTGCTACTGGTCTTGCATATGTGACTAATCCTAATTTTTATGAGCATGAACAGCCTGCATTGCGTCTTTGTCAATTTTGAACAACTTCATCTTTTTTTTTAATTTTTTGAAAATTAAATGATTTTCTTTGGTTTAATGAAATGAGATTTTAATTGTTGAAGGATATGGAGTTTTTCACTTGTGATGATCTGTGATTGTTGGCTGCAGAACCAGGATCATGGCAAAGGATGCGATTAGTTATTATATCATCTAGGTTGGGAGAAAGCCCATGTTCTTGGGCACTCAACGGGTGAGTACCAAATCTTGTATCCTGAAATTCATTTGAGTTTTCTCGAGTATGTTTTTGCATTGTTCAGTTTCACCCACTTCTCTCACCGCTACCTCATCTTTCCCTCCTCCTCTGTTCAGTGCAGGCAGTGCTTACTTCTTTCTCCCCTTCTCTTTTTCTTGTTTTTGTCTTCATACTTTTTGTTTGGTATTTTTCATTCAGTTCTCACTAATTTCGTATGCAGACAATGTTGTTACTTATTCTTGAATCTTGCTTGATGTTTTCTATATGAATTTAGGGGGCTGCAGGAGACCTAATTTATGCGTGTAATACTATATTTTATTTTTTAGATTCATGTTCTTGATTTCATGAATATGGAATCTGTCTTCAGTTTGGTTGAAGAGTTTATATCGTTGCCACTGGTCTTGCATATGTGACTAATCCTAATTTTTGTGAGCATGAACAGCCTGCATTGCGTTTTATGATATTCTCCTACGTCTTTGTCAATTTTGAACAATTTCATCTTTTTTTTAATTTTTTGAAAATTAAATGATTTTCTTTGGTTTAATGAAATGAGATTTTAATTGTTGAAGGATATGGAGTTTTTCACTTGTGATGATCTGTGATTGTTCGCTGCAGAACCAGGATCATGGCAAAGGATGCGATTACGTTATTATATCATCTAGGTTGGGAGAAAGCCCATGTTCTTGGGCACTCAACAGGTGAGTACTAAATCTTGTATCCTGAAATTCATTTGGGTTTTCTCGAGTATGTTTTTGCATTGTTCTACAATATAAGAACAATTATTGTGCAAGTGTGTAAGTTAATTGTGTGTTTTTTAGCTTTTTATTTAAGATAAACAGTTATACTGGGAGCAATGAGGTTTATTTAACATTAATTCAATTTTTGTATTTAAGCAGTAGTTTGCTGTTCGGATCAGCTGCATAAGATTTATTTTTTGTCGTTTACTAATGGATACTGTTTCATTAGCAATCGCTCATCTGTGTAAATGTTGTCGTGTTATATAAAGATGGTGGATCATTTATTGGTACTTTTTGTTCAAAACTTTTAGAGTAATGGACTATATAGTGACTTTGTTGGTTCTGGTGCCAAAATTTTCTTTAAACTTGGTCAAGCTTGAATTGGGAATCAAAAACCATTTTAGATCATGAACCTGCAGCCTAAAAAATGGATGAGTTATACTAATCTTATGCAGTTCAAAATACCAAAATAAGAACTCCATTGAGCAGAGTTAGCTGACTAGTTTTCCTTTAGCAGAATGTTTGGAATAGTAATACAAGGCCAAGGCTTGCTTGAAAGTTTTTTTCCGCTGGGTTCCCAAGTCTTATGGCATTGATTTGCATGTGCAACTGTTGCTCATTTATTTTAAACGTTTTTTTAATACGGTAGAAGTCTTGATAGATAGATTAGAATTAGAGGGATGTTCACAACTTTGCATTGTTTAAAACTTTATATTCTCGTTATTGACGGATATTATGAACAAATATTAATGAATATCAATATATCATCTTTTATTTAATTGAAAAACACGAGGTTGTATTTAAACTGTAAATTGCGTTACTTGCCAATTTGAAATTTGATGAATGTTTTGCATCACCTTTGCTGCAGTCTCTGGCGACACATCCTACACCTTTCGTGGCAATTATTGTGCAAGTGTGTAAGTTAATTGTGTGTCACTCACTCAATTGTGTGTGCATAAGATTTATTTTTTGTCGTTTACTAATGGATACTGTTTCATTAGCAATTTATTGCTCATCTGTGTAAATGTTGTCGGGAACCTTGTTAAGATAACACTTTTTCCCTGGTTCAGTAATGCTCTTCAGATCATTAATTATTTTGTCAAATGTCTTTATTTTGTGAGGATGTTAAAAAGGTAATACACTCATTTTCTATGTAATGTATTTTACTATTTGTGCTTTATTTTTTACCAAATAGTTCAATTAAAAGAAGGAGTTTGAATAGAAAGGTAATACACTCATTTCCTTTGTTGAGCAAAAGAATTGTTTCTATTCAAATATTTGGTGAGATGCACTTCACTTTATGTCAAAAAGGTCATTCTCTAGTATTGTATAAGTAAGTTTGTACATTAATACTTGAATATGTAAGCTTCACCAGACAATGCGATGGTCATTTTGAACTTGTTGTGACATACTTATTTAGGATAATAAGTACTTTATCTTACTATTATTATGATTACTATCAAGTAATACAATACACTGCATCTTCATATAGTAGCTTTTTTTAAAGAAATTATTTGACAAGTATGATTCTGTTTAAAATATCATTTATTATTGTATGTTGGTGTCTAATAAATTAATTTTATAACTTGCTTCCCACAATGTAATGTACATTTTAATTGTAGGGTGTGAAGTGTGAACGTTCATTTTCCACGTAAGTTTTGAATCTTTTTCCACTTTTTGTTCCTTTGATTTTTTTTGCATCTAATCTTTAAAACTCATCACTTCTTATTAGCTACCATTCGCTGTCTTTGCGGATGGTACAAGCTGAAGATTCTCCATCTCTGTCTCCAAAATTTTTCGTAAGTTCTTAATTTTTTTTTTCTGTTCTAGGTCCAATGAGCGCATGAATCTATGTAGATTAAATCATTTTTTAGCTTCGGAATGTGTGGTTTCCTCCTAAGTTTTAACAAAATGTGTAATTTAACAAATTATTTTTGGCATAAATTTCTAAAAGTTGAATAAATTTTCAACTTTTTTAAATTTTAAATTTTTTACTTTAAAAATAATAAGGATAAAATAAAAAGGTAACACCGCATCATTTTTTTTTAAGAATAAGTTTAATAATAAAAAATAAATATAAAGAAATAATAAAATCGTAGGTATTTTTACAACGAGTAATTTAGTAAATTTATATATAAGGTTATTACTTTTTACTTTTTTAATAAAAGGTAAATAAAAAGAAAATTAAAAAAAAAGGAGAAAATGCAAATTTCTAACCCCACCTAATTAATACTTTGGTCAAGTTCATTTTCAATAGATATCGCGAGATTGTGATCTATTTAAGTTTTCATGTATTAACATTTTCACGATAAATTCAATCTATTACGATAAGCGATCGCGCTTTGCGCTTATGCTTCGATAAGCAATCGCCTCGATAGGCGATCGCGCCTATCACCGCGATAGGCGACAGGCCACTGCGCCTGTAGCCTCGATAGGCGAGGCGACAGGCGACAGGCAACCGCGCTGATCGCCTCGACAGGCGACAGGCGACTGCGCCTATCCCCTGTCGCCTGTCGCGGCGATAGGCGCGGTCGCCTGTCGCCTATCACGGCGATAGGCGTCGCGGCGATAGGCACGGTCGCCGGTCGCCTGTCCCCATGATAGGTGACACCCGACCGCGCCTATCGCCGCGATAAGCGACCGCATCTAACACCGCGATGGGCGACCGCGCCTATCGCCGCCGTGACGCCTATTACCGCGATAGGCGACAGGCGACCGCGCCTGTCGCCGCGATAGGCAACAGGCGACTGCGCCTATCGCTTGTCGCTTATCGCGGCGATATGCGACCGCGCCTATCGGCTCGACAGGGCGACCGCGCCTATCACCTGTTGCCTGTCGCGGCGATAGGCGCGGATGCCTGTCGCCTGTCGAGGCGATAGGCGCGGATGCCTGTCGCCGCGATAAGCGTCAAGCGACAGGCGCGGTCGCCTGTCGCCTGTCGAGGCGATAGGCGCGGTCGCCTGTCGCCTATCGCGGCGATATGCGTCGCGGCGGCAATAGGCGGGGTCGCCTGTCGCCGTCGCAGCGATAGGCGCGATTGCCCGTCGCGGCGATAGGCGCGATCGCCCGTCGCGGCGATAGGTGCGGTCGCTTATGGCGGCGATAGGCGCGGTCGCGTGTCGCCTATCGCGGGGACAGGCGACCGGCGACCGTGCCTATAGCCGCGATAGGCAACAGGCAACAGCGCCTATCGCCGCGACGGCGACAGGCGACCACACCTATCGCCTTGCCTGTCGCCTAGGCGAGGCGATAGGCGACCGCGCCTATCGCCTCGACAGGCGACAGGCGACAGGCGACCGCGCCGCAACAGGCGACAGTGACCACGCCTATCGCCTCGACAGGCGACAGGCAATCGCGCCTATCGCCTTGACAGGCGACAGGCGATAGGCGACCGCTCCTATCGTCGCGATAGGAGACCGCCCTTATCGCCTCGATAAACGATAAGCAAATCGCACTTATCGCTTAGATTGCGTATCGCTTATCTAAGCAAAAAGCGCGATCCCTTAGATAAGCGATTAGCGCGATTGCTTTGTTGCACGAATCGCTTATCTTGCTTATGATTTATCGCTAGATCTCTTTTTTTTAATTTTCTTTTTATTTATCTTTTATTAAAAAAATAAAAAATAATAACATTGTACATAAATTGGTCAAATTTATTGTTGTAAAAATATCTATAATTTTATTATTTTGTTTATATTTATTTTTTTATTATTAAACTTATCCTAAAAAAATGGTGCGGTGTTACCTTTTTATTTTATCCTTATAATTTTTTAAGTAAAAAGTTAAAAATTTAAAAAATCTGAAAATTTGTTCAACTTTTAGAAATTTATGCCAAAAATAATTTGTTAAATTACACATTTTGATAAGAAAAATTGTTAGAAAATAAAAAATTGAATAAAATCTATAACAATGTTTTTTATAGGATTAAAAATCTAAAGCATTTCCATCTTTAGGGGGGAGGAGCGTGTAATTTATTTCTAAAGAAAAATACTACTCTTAATGTATAAAAAGAATACTATTATGGAAAAAGCAACTAATCTCTTCCTCTTCTTTGGGATATATCACTCGAAACAAGCGAGACCCCCAAAAATCGTCTCTGCTTTATCGAGGTAGTTTCTATTGAAAGGGCAAAACGAGTAAAAATTTAAAGAAGCAACATATAGTGCACTCACTACAAGGCCAGCCAACCTTCATCAATTATATAATGACCAAAAATAAAATGGCAGTGACTGTTATAATTTACCTTACTCTCTCTCTCTCTCTCTCTCTCTCTGATGATGAAACCTACTTCCATGCTTGCCACAAACTTCATAAATATCAAATTAATGTCGTATCTCCTTCATAAGGAACAACTTTCTTCTTTTCTTCTGGAAATAAAATCGGAGCATATTAGACACCCAACCAGATTAAATAGATACTAAACAAATGGCTATAATATCCAAAACATAACTAAACTGTTCAGCGCAGACCAGCTTCTTGTAAACAAAATTAAAAGAGAAGCTTAGCAACATTACATTGTCTGCAATACAAAGAATCAGTTGCAAAAATACAGTTGAACCACATTACAGTTGCAAACAAACTTTAAATCTATTATAAACCACAACAATGACATGTTTCAATACCATTACATTTCTAATTTATCATTTGTCAACAGTTATGAGCAAGGAAGAAGATCAACTAAAATCAAATCAAATATCCTGAAGACACACCCCACATAAACGTCACAAGAAGCTACAATAAAATCTGAAGAAAACAGGTAAAGAGATGAAGCAGCAATATCAACAGTAATTTGATCTTGTCTCTTATTTCATGATGGTCATTGTTGTAAATGATTTTTGGGTGAGATAAGGGACTCAAAATAACTTGCTGTGCAATTGTACCCATTTCTTGAGTGATTCCAAGGGTGGGTTATTGGCAATTAGTCATAACCTCATATAAAAAATACAGGATTATTTCTTCTTCGATCCTCTCTAATTACCAATTCTAATCTAATTTTATCTGAACACCAAACACAATAACTAGGGATTGAAAACAACCAAGGCAAAACTCATGTGACCATCTCGCAAAACTTGACTTCTGGATCTAGGTTGTGTAATTTCTTCCATACTTTGCCGCGAAAGGTGTAGGATGTGTCGCCAGAGACTGCAGCAAAGGTGATGTAAAACATTCATCAAATTTCAAATTGGCAAGTAACGCAATTTACAGTTTAAATACAACGTCGTGTTTTTCAATTAAATAAAAGATGATATATTGATATTCATTAATATTTGTTCATGATATCTGTCAATAACGAGAATATAAAGTTTTAAACAATTCAAAGTTGTGAACATCCCTCTAATTCTAATCTATCTATCAAGACTTCTACCGTATTAAAAAAATGTTTAAAATAAATGAGCAACAGTTGCACATGCAAATCACTGCCATAAGACTTGGGAACCAAGCGGAAAAAAACTTTCAAGCAAGCCTTGGCCTTGTATTACTATTCCAAACATTCTGCTAAAGGAAAACTAGTCAGCTAACTCTGCTCAATGGAGTTCTTATTTTGGTATTTTGAACTGCATAAGATTAGTATAACTCATCCATTTTTTAGGCTGCAGGTTCATGATCTAAAGTGGTTTTTGATTCCTAATTCAAGCTTGACCAAGTTTAAAGAAACTTTTGGCACCAGAACCAACAAAGTCACTATATAGTCCATTACTCTAAAAGTTTTGAACAAAAAGTACCAGTAAATGATCCACCATCTTTATATAACCCGACAACATTTACACAGATGAGCGATTGCTAATGAAACAGTATCCATTAGTAAACGACAAAAAATAAATCTTATGCAGCTGATCTGAACAGCAAACTACTGCTCAAATACAAAAATTGAATTAATGTTAAATGAACCTCATTGCTCCCAGTATAACTGTTTATCTTAAATAAAAAGCTAAAAAACACACAATTAACTTGCACACTTGCACAATAATTGTTCTTATATTGCAGAACAATGCAAAAACATACTCGAGAAAGCCCAAATGAATTTCAGGATACAAGATTTAGTACTCACCTGTTGAGTGCCCAAGAACATGGGCTTTCTCCCAACCTAGATGATATAATAACGTAATCGCATCCTTTGCCATGATCCTGGTTCTGCAGCCAACAATCACAGATCATCACAAGTGAAAAACTCCATATCCTTCAACAATTAAAATCTCATTTCATTAAACCAAAGAAAATCATTTAATTTTCAAAAAATTGAAAAAAAGATGAAATTGTTCAAAATTGACAAAGATGTAGGAGAATATCATAAAACGCAATGCAGGTTGTTCATGCTCATAAAAATTAGGATTAGTCACATATGCAAGACTAGTAGCAACGATATAAATTCTTCAACCAAACTGAAAACAGATTCCATATTCATGAAAGAAAGAACATGAATCTAAAAAATAAAATATAGTATTACACGCATAAATTAGGTCTCCTGCAGCCCCCTAAATTCGTACAGAAAACATCAAGCAAGATTCAAGAATAAGTAACAACATTGTCTGCATACGAAATTAGTGAGAACTGAATGAAAAATACCGAACAAAAAGTATGAAGACAAAAACATGAAACAAGGAAGGGGAGAAAGAAGTAAGCACGGCCTGCACTGAACAGAGGAGGAGGGAAAGATGAGGTAGCGGTGAGAGAAGTGGGTGAAACTGAACAATGCAAAAACATACTCGAGAAAACTCAAATGAATTTCAGGATACAAGATTTGGTACTCACCCATTGAGTGCCCAAGAACATGGGCTTTCTCCCAACCTAGATGATATAATAACGTAATCGCATCCTTTGCCATGATCCTGGTTCTGCAGCCAACAATCACCGATCATCACAATGAAAAACTTCATATCCTTCAACAATTAAAATCCCATTTCATCAAACCAAAGAAAATCATTTAATTTTCAAAAAATTTAAAAAAAAGATGAAATTGTTCAAAATTGACAAAGACGCAATGCAGACTGTTCGTGCTCATAAAAATTAGGGTTAGTCACATATGCAAGACCAGTAGCAACGACATAAATTCTTCAAACTGAAAACAGATTCTATATTCATGAAATCAAGAACGTGAATCTAAAAAATAAAATATAGTATTACACGCATAAACTAGGTCTCCTGCAGCCCCCTAAATTGGTATAGAAAACATCAAGCATGATTCAAGAATAAGTAACCAAAATGTCTGCATTCGAAAATAGCGAGAACTGAATGGAAAATACCAAAACAAAAAGTTGAGTTTTTGGGTCACCGCTTCATCAACATCTGAGATATATAACTAAGTGATGCAATGAAGACAAAACAAGAAAAGGAGAAGGGGAGAGAGAAGTAAGAATTGCCTGCACTGAACAGAGGAGGGAGGGAAAGATGAGGTAGCGGTGAGAGAAGTCGGGGAAACCGAATTAAGGCTTGAGATTAACGCTGAACGGTTAAAAGTCGTTTGTTTTTTTCTCAAAAAATAAATGTTGCCAAAAAATTTCCATGGTATGGTGATATCACGGTTTTATTATTAATGTGATCAATTAATTCAATTTATGGCTCAGATTTTTTTTTCACGTCTCAAATCCAAAAATCCTTTTTAAAAAGGGGATGACATGTCTAGAATTCCAAAAATCCGTGTTTGTCCATTCAACCAATCTTGTGATGCAGTGAGTTTAGATTGACTTGTAAAAAAAAGCGTTTATTTCACTTGAATTTTTTCAAGAGATTAAAATCAGATCAAACTAATATACATATATAAATGTGCTGATGTTACCTGGGAATAAGATAATAAAAAGAAGTTTGCAGCACACAAAAGGAGAGAAAAAGCAGAAGAAGGAGGAGAGAAGACGGAGGAAGAAGAGAAGTCACCTCTGCTGCAAACGACGATCAGGAAAATGGAAGGGCGGTGACGGTGACGCATGCAAAAAAGGATGGTGGCGGATCATGGAGTTGCGGCAGAGAAGCAGCAGAAGACAACAAGCACTAAGGCGCGATGGCGCCGGAAAAGGGGAAGAAGAATACCTGGAAATTTTTTGTATTTTTTTCTTCAAAGTACTCGGGAAAGGCAAAATAAAAAGAAGAAGAAGAATTTGTTTAGGATTGTCAAAGGTTTTTGGTTGAAAGGCATAGGTAATGATGTAGTTATGAGGATTTTTTCCCCTCTTTTGTTAGGAGGACAGTTTAGGGACCTAGGTGGTGGGTGGAGAAGATGGTATGGATAGTTAAAATAACAACATTGAATAATAACGTAGAGTTATAAAAATTAATCTCTTTAATTGTTTATTTGTGATATATATTTTTCGTTCATTTAAGAGTACATTAAGTATCCACATTAAGCAATAGACATTTATTTATTTACTTACTTATTTTATCCTTTCCGTAGTTTGTTCAAATTTCCAGTTTCTCTAAACAATTTACAGCCTGAAAATATTATTGATTAGTTTCAATTTTATTGTCGTTTTTGTTTCAAACAAAAAATATGAGATACTAAAGTGCATACTACTACTAAACACCCTATAAAATTTTGCAATTATAATTGTATTAGTATATTAGTAGATGAATCAAACAAAACTCAAAAGTATACTAAAGGCATCCTAGGCACCTGGTGTAGAGAAAATCCTAATGTTGATAGAAAAGCTTGTTACACAATGGCCATCTTTTGTTGTTGCCAAATTCACAAGCTCTTGGAACATTTCAGTTAGATATCAAAAGACATAACCAATCAAATAATACAATCATGAAGAAGAGTAGTGCTGAATAAGGATACCTCCTAGCACTCAACAAAAAATGAAAAAAATCAACTTCACTGATGCAAGCGTTGCCCCCACTATGATCTATATTTAACCTAAAGATGACAGGATCTATATTACATAATTTGTGTCAATTAGAAGATCTATATTTTAGCATTTATCATGTATCAATGAAGGTTAAGATGACATTCAAAATTAAAGGATATAAAAGAACCAACATGAAAACCATTGGCTATATAGATCACATGTTGTTTTGAAAGTCCTATTACTACCTTACAATTCAAATGAAATGAACTTCATATATTTTCTTTTGAATCTTTGAAGAATCCATAAAGTACAAAACAAATAACTCAGTATGGACTATATGGTACTAAAAGAAATGAAAAACTATTAAAGATCATCAAATTCAATTCAAAGTGAAAGTAGCCTTTCTGAACACCATGAAATGTTGAGGCAGCTTGATCTGACATTCATTATTTGACTGGACTTCATACTTTAGGGGCAATTATCCTCTCAACAAAGGAGAATGTAAGAACTGGTATCGAATCAAACTACGGCTGAAATACTTGGTAATTTTATTAATGGTCCAGAAAATTCCAGAGGGGAATTTACTGAACAAATCGGTACAAAAGGTGGCTGTTAGCCGAAATAACAGTGGCTGAAAATAGAAAAAAAACAATTTGGGAATAAAGGATCCCTTTGGCCTCCTAGTTTTTTAATCCAATTTCTGAATAATCTTTCCCTAACTCCTAGAACTCTCCTTATACTCGCAGGAGAGAGAATCAAGGGATGGATGTTTATTTCCTATTTTATCTCCCTAACTTATTCCTCCCTGATTTGATTAGCAAATCGGCTCCTAATCTATTGCAACAACTCAACAGATTTATTCTTTCCTTATTCTACTCAATCTTCTAGAATAAACAAATGGGAAAGGAAGGATTTCCTTTTCTTTTTTAGCCTTAACTGATTCTGCATTTGTAGGAGGGTGTGTAACAATACCCTCCCCTTGAGGAACCACCTTGTCCTCAAGATGGAAGGAAGGGAAAACTGCCTGAATCTCTGTCGCCGTCTCCTTCTTGTATCTCCAGGTGTGCCGTTCCGCCTCCTTCATCTTCCTCTCTTTCCTCATCCTCTAGGATTATAATCTGGCATGTTTCATGGTGCACTTATGGTCATGACTCCACCTCTCTCCACAGCAAAAACAGAGTCCCTTTCGCTGCCGCTCCGCCCACTCTTCATTAGAGAGCTGACGGGTGTTGCTGTTTTTGGTGGTACCTGATGGTGCCATGCTGCTACCTGCACTCGACATGGGCCTGCTTTCTGCTAGCGATTATGATAATTTATGGCTTGTGTTGGAGCTCAGGTCTCCCCGCCCTCCTCCCCTGTTGTCAGGGGGTCTGGTGGTACCTGCATGCTTGGGATAAATTGCCCCCATCGAGGCTCCGCCGCTGACTCCGTTATTTCTGGAATGGCCCTCCCGTTTGCGGTTGCTGGGATTGATTCCGGTTTGCCTCCAAGCTTGATTCCTCCATTTGATAGCCATGGCCTTGTCCATTAAGGCGGGTAAATTGTCAAACCTTGCCACCTCTATCTCTGCTTGTACCTCCTTCTTTAGCCCGTTTGCAAAGATATTAAGGCCTCTGCTCCCAGGTTTTTGTGGGACCTGGCTGCGGCCTCTAATTCCCTCCGGTACTGAGCTACGTCTTCCACCTGCTCCACCTCCAATAATGGCGCCAATGGATTAAGCGTGGCTCCTGGTTGGAACCTCTTGAACAGATCTTCTCTGAACCGCTCCCAGTTTAGAAAAGGTGTGTGCTCTTCCCACCACTCCATCCACGTGAGTGCCTCTCCCTCCAAGGTCAAGGTGACTATATCCATCTTGTCTCGTGGGGCTGCTTGAGTGACCCGGAAATATCTCTCTATTTTGACCAGCCAATCGGATGCTCCTTCCCCTGAGAAAACGGGGACATCCAATTTCCTATTGGCCTCAAACCTCCTAGTCTCCCCCCTTTCGTTCCTTTCCTCCTCTCCTCCGTCACCTGAGCCTCTATCCTCATTTCCTGGATTGCCGTCGGGTTGCAGCGGTGGCATCCTGTCTATCAGTTGCTGCAAAAGGGGGTCAGGTGGTGAGCCTGGGACTCCCTTATCTCTTCTATCTGCTTCTCGACTGCCTCCATTCTAGCCTCCATCGCAGCGCATGTGGACACCAAGCACGGTTCTCCCAAGGAACGATGCTCTGATACCAGTTGTAAGAACTAGTATCGAATCAAACTGCGGCTGAAATACTTGGTAATTTTATTAATGGTCCAGAAAATTCCAGAGGGGAATTTACTGAACAAATCAGTACAAAAGGTGGTTGTTAGCCGAAATAACAATGGCTGAAAATAGAAAAAAAAAAACAATCCTGTGAATAAAGGATCCCTTTGGCCTCCTAGTTTCTAATCCAATTTCTGGATAATCTTTCCCTAACTCCTAGAACTCTCCTTATACTCGCAGGAGAGAGAATCAAGGGATGGATGTTTATTTCCTATTTTATCTCCCTAACTTATTCCTCCCTGATTTGATTAGCAAATCGGCTCCTAATCTATTGCAACAGCTCAACAGATTTATTCTTTCCTTATTCTACTCAATCTTCTAGAATAAACAAATGGGAACGGAAGGATTTCCTTTCCTTTTTTAGACTTAACTGATTCCGCATCTGCAGAAGGGTGTGTAACAGAGAACAAATACAAACTATCTAAATGAAATATCTTAATAGAAAGTAACAATACCGATAAAATAAAGAATTTGTAATGCAATATTGTTGTGGAATAAATTGAGAAATTCTAGAAAATATTCAAATCAATATGGCACCAAAAGAAAAGGATTAGCATGAATTCACCTTGTTCAAGAGTTCAACTGGCAGAGTAAGAAAATGTAGATTGTGGGAGGTGATGTTGGTGGCAGGCATGGTAGACGATGACTTCACTGCGCTCAATAGAGGGAAAAAGGGATGCCCAGGAATGTGCCGTACGTGATTCCTTCTGGTGATCACTTTAGTTCCAAGCCATGGTTACCAAGTTCATAATACTCTTCCATATGAGAACGAGTATAAGGTACACTATCTTGTTAAATATGTGATACGTGAGGGGTATACAAAGCTTGTATCTTTGTCATGGAAAAGTAAATGTGAGTATGGTTGGTTTTCACCCTTGGGATGAAGGTGCAGATAGATTGAATTTATCGCTTATCGCTAGATAGTAGTAATACATACCAGATAGTAGATATACATACCAGCCATAACCATTTTCTTTTTCTTCAGAGCTTTGCAATGGCTGCCCTTTCCATGTGCTTTGCACTTTGTATCTTCATATTTTTTGTTTGAAACAAAAACAACAATAAAATTGAAGCTAATCAATAATATTTTCAGGCTGTAAATTGTTTATTACATCCTTTGTGCTTATTACATGCATTACTAAACTTTGAAATATATATATATATATATATATATATATATATATATATATATATTTGTCCTCATTTAATTTGTTATTTGCAGGTGTAGGCATGGATTTTTCCATGTGGTCAACAATGACTACACCCGTTGGGGACTCTATGCTATTGGGGGAAGCGCGGACCCAACCATCCTTAGCCAAGCCAATAGATTTGTTGCACCCGATGACATGTCCAAGAAAGAGGTGTCCTATGAAAGAAAATTACTTTTTTTCCCTACAATATATGATACACAGTGTGTTTAACATCAGACTAGCTAGAATGCATATAAATATAGTAAGCAAAACCCTAAGTTATATAGTACTATTGGACGAAGCCAAAATAATTAAAATCGGGTGTAATTGCACAGGTGACAAAGCATGAGGGTGCGCCGGAGAGTGAATGGAGGCACTGGAATTGGAAGTCAGAAGGAGACATGATGATAAATGGTGCGTTTTTCACCGCAACGGGTTCTGCAGTCTCCTCTACTTATGCAAGGGCTACTAGCATTAGTGCTAGACCATCTTCTATGGTGGCTTCAATTACAATAGGTGCCGGTGCCCTTAATTGTAAGAAAGGTTCTCGTTGCTGAACTGATCATAATGAAATGATCAACCGAATTTTTTTATTTATCGTTTCAAAAATCGAATGAAATAATATTGTAAATTAAATTTCGAGGATGAAAACAAGGCCTATATGGTCTATATCCCTTGGTTTGGATTATTCACTTTTTCTTGGATTCCCCTATTCTTTACATGTTTTTTTTTTATGTGTCCATGTTACCCTTAAAACCAAGGGAAGATATTGATAATACAACGAAGACACGTGCGATAATTGAAAAATTCAATCAAAAACAAAACATGAAAAATCTCTAACTCCCACCACTATTTGAGAAGAAATGCTACCGTCTTCTTTGGTTTTGGCCATGCACTCTTTTACCTTGCTGACAATGAATTTGCTTCATGAACGGCAAAGAGTGAAAAGGGTTAACATTTGTCCATTTCGATCCTGTTTATTTTGTACAAGTGTCATGCTTTGGCGTACCAAGTAGTTGGAATTACTAACCCATCGAAATTCCATGTCTCCATTGTACTAAGGTGTCATTCATTGGAAGGGAAAATAATTAGGAAGGTGTATTTGTTTCTTAATGATTGTGGATGGCAATTGGGTCTTTATTTGAAGGTGTTTCAAATGTGGTAAATCAAAGTTTCACATTTGTAAAATGGTTGGACCTAGATAACTCAAAATGCTTCAGCCATAGTCAACCTTTGCAAAGCCTTCTCAACGGCGAACAAGATGGGCAACAGGGGTTAGAAGGAGGCGCCAACACTGCCTACCCGGGGCGGAGCAGAGCAAACCCCGTCACCACCGGTGGGGAATCCAAAATGGGCTGGAGTTAACCCGTTGCGGAGCAGAGCATACCCGAGGTTGGACTTGTTGCTGACTGCTGAGTAATGGATGTGCTTGGTTGGTAAAGTATGGTGGGCATTAAAAAATAGTCCACTACTAATAACATTACATTTACTTTTTCTATTTACCGCTATTGTTTAAGGTTACTGCTACTAGCAGGTCATTAATGAAGGTCAATGGTTCACCCAAAGAACAAAGGTGATTGGTAAAACTCGCCATTTTCCTATATTATATTGATTATTTTTAATACTTAAAGACATGTCCCCACCAAAGATCAAGTCATTACTACAAGAGTTGAGTTCTTTATGGATCTTGAAAGTTTCAGATTGAACACAGTCCTCTAACAGTGACTACAGAAGGCTTAGATGCATAACTAGAGTTGTAGAACCTCATTTTTGTCCAAAGCAGTGCCAATTGAACCTAGATGCTTAAAATTACCTTTCCGAACAAAATAACCAAGTTATGAAAGAGACTAATGAGAACTAAATCACTTTGTATATTGATTAGAGTGGAGAAGATGAAGCCAAGTATCATGCAATGGATCAACATTTTTTGGCCCAAAGTTGCACTCATTTCATGTACTGCTAGACATGACGTTGATGAGCAGAATGTGTTGACAATTTTTACTTAATAATCAATCCTTCACCACTTGACTTTTGTAATGATACACCTCTGAACATGGCTCTATGTATAAGGTCTTTGACCATCTTCCTGTATGTGTTCAAATAGGCAAAAATTGATTGGCTGATTTGGATGAGAGTATAGCACCAATCGCAATGAATTGTTTAACCAGATGTCATCATTGCTTTAATCAGTGATACACGCAGTAAGCCTTTGTTAGTATGTTGTTTCTGACCAACCATTGTCCATTAATTGGCTGATCATCGGCCATACGATCATGGCTCCTTTAGATTGTGACTAAAGTTTGTCTTCCATGTATAGCATAGCATTGGTCCTTATGAGCAGTTCAATTGCCTATATTTGGATAACCAATCAAAACTCTACTTTCAGAAAACTTCAGCTTATCTTTTTTTTGAAGTCCCATGGTGTTTAAAAATTAAATAACGAGATCATTGATCATGATGGCCAAAGTTTGATTGGCCTTTTGGTAGCAAGATTTTTATGAAAGTCTAGCACCAATACATCATTATGATAGCTTATAGGTCTTCAAATATTCAAAGTTAGTGTTTTGAAAATTATTCAAAGTTAGTATTTTGAACCGCTCTTATTACAGGGACATTGGTTACAAAATCAGTATAACTTTTTTTTTACTTATCATTTTCACTTACACAATTGAAAATGATTTTTATTACTTAAAGGCATGTTCCCACCATAAAGACAAGTCATTCCTCCAAGAATTGTGTTCGTGGTGGCTCTTGAAAATTCCAAATTGAGCACATTCCTATGACAATGACTGTAGAGAGCTTTCTCTACATGATTAGAGTTGTAGAACCCTTTTTCTATCCAACCCGTGCCAATTGAACCTAGACATGGAATTACCTTATCCTTCATTGAACAAAATAATAAAATTTAGAAAGCTCTCTGAATGCTACATGGTTGGTTTATAGAGGTACAATAGCTCATGCTTTCTAGCTGAATCTCTGAACAAAGAGTTCGCTAACTAACTAGACAGAACTAACAGAAACTAACTTCCATAACAGTTATTGACTCACTTAATTGTCATGGAGTGAACTTTAGCTATTTGCACGCAGCACCCTTATCGGGTGTTATATACTGTCATTTGTTCTCACAAGCTAGTCCTCTAAACTTTTTCAATTAGGCCCAGGAGTGTTTATATTTGAGCAAATATTTTCAATTATTATTACTTAGAGATTTACTTGTAACATAATGCATTATTAAACCTTTTTTTTCTTTTTTGTAAATACTACCTTATCATTAGAGCAATGTTTGGGAGACCTAAATCCACTCCAATGAATGACACTTTACATTTTTAAGAACAAAATAAGATGAAAAATGTTAAGTGTCGTTTATAAAAGTGAGTAAGCTAATTTATAAATAGATAAGTTAGGTCTCCCAAAATTTTTTTTATTAATCTTATTTCACATGGGGTTGATATTAAAGAAAATATTGGACACTCTGTTGAGAAAAAAATTCTATAATTTATCCAATGAGTGTTGGTTTTTGGAAGAAAAAAAATGGACTAATTTTAAGTGGCTTATTTGAAAGACTTGGTGATATTATTACTTCAAAGACTATTTATATTGTTTGCATTAGATAAATGGGGCGGGGGCTATTGGCAATCTATTATACACTATAGTCAATTTGGTAATAATTTTTTTATGGATTAGTTAAAAAGTTAATATATATGTACAAACAAATTAAATTCAAAGTCTATTTGTATCAAAATTTAAATGAATAATGTATAATTTTGGCTTATAATTTTTTTTCAAATATCACTATTAATATAAAATTTTGTTTATTTTAAAATAAACACACAATTTGTCATACGTATACAATAGAGAATTTTAATAATATTTATTTTAATCCGCCGTGCAACCGCACAAGTACATATACTAGGATAATAGTATGTGCGGATTCAAGCTATTCTTTTTCATTTGGAATGTAATGATCGTGAGTGAAAGGATGTTGTCTATACTATAAACAGGAAAAACAAATTGTTAAGGACTTAATTTAGTCTTGATTTATAACTCTTGGTACCGAGATTGACAAGGATACACGGCATATCATTCTTCCTCATATCTTGGAATAACCAATCAGAGTGACAAATATCTCAAAATTATGTAATCTAGAAATAATAACCGTTACATAATAACAAAAGTCATAAATAGTTACTCATATATTTATAACAGAGATTATGCATTTCAGTAATCTCATCAAGGTTTCAAAGCAACTCATTTACATTCAATTATGAGCCGTTATACGCTAAATTCAGGTATCACAATTAGAAAGGGATAAAGGATAGTTAGTTAAGTTAGTTGGTTGATTAGTTGAGTTTGTTAAGAAGTTGGTTAAGTTAATTGATAAGTTTGTTAAGAAGTTTGTTATCACATTGTAATCTAAAGCTCAAGGACATGATGTGTATATTCTTCCCTCTCTTGATTCTGTAACTATGAATCAGAGCATACATAATATCAATTTTCTTTCCCTTCCTTCCTGGTTCCATCTCCGGTTCATCACTTCATCTCTTTCTCAAGTTCATCCTATACATTTCTGCTTCATCTATGGCTGCTGCATTTTCATATCAAAGAGTTAATAACAGGAGCAAACTATATAAAGCAGAAACATAACATACAAGAGATACGTTTTGTTCATTACTAATATCTATATACTACAAACTCTTAGCTGAGCGTCAAAATGTCTTTTGCAAGTACCTTGCCACCATCCATATTACGATTGAAGGTCTAGCTCATCATCTCAAGCTCCTGACTTACACTCAGAGACCGAGTTACGAGACATCTCGGTAAAGTTCGAATAGTTTGTAAGACAAATGTTTTCCATTGATGAATAATCGGTGTGCTACAATGGCTAATTTAATGAGATAACAAAGTTCTATAATGTAGGAGACCACTATCTGATAGAGACTGAACATGTTGGTAAGAGAATCTTTTATCTATGAAGGTTTGACCATTTTCTTTTTGAGCTTGACTTTCACATTTGGTTTAGGATGGGGAGACTTTTGAGAGAGATAAATATCTGAAGAAGGATGATGTTTGCCTATTTCAGATTGGTTAACCTATTTCAGATTGTCTATGTTCAATGCCGTGTTATTAATGTCTCTTTTCGGAGGGCAAAATCTGTTTGTCAGCCTTTTTGATCAATTGTGAATGTTATTTTGTTAGCGACATGTTTAACATGTCCAACATAACATGTATTGAACTTAATTAGTAGTAGTTATATACGGGTATGACAGATTATGCTAATCGAACACTTGTTATGATGACCAAGATTATTAAAATTAAGATATTATGTAAGATTAAAAGAGTAAAATAAAAATGTAAAACATGAAATTATAACAATATTTAAATTATAAGATTGTTCGATATAATTAATAGTCGTAAGATTAATTGATCTTTCTAAAATCATAAAATTATAAAATTTTAAAATTTAAGTTAAAATCGTGACAACGTTATTATCACAACTATTATGTGGTCATTCATTTTAAATCTCAGTGGTTTTTTGTTTCGATTGACGTTAGTATGTCAAAATATCTAGATATTTTATAATTACAATAATTTGCTTTATTATTAAATTATATAATTTAAACATACAATATATCGTTGTAATATAATTATAACATATTAGCGTACAATTTATTACACATACGAATTCAGCAAGATATAAACTAAAATTTTAAAGCCGCGGATATGTGCGGACAAGGTAACTTTCTTGGGCTTTTAAGAAAAATCTGGAACAGTTTGACAATTACCAAAGAAGAGTTCCAATTTCGAAAATCAGAAAGGTTCAGAGGGCTAACACTGCAAATTCCGGTTTTTACACCGGGCAGCAAAAACCCTAGTATATATAAAATCGAAGCAAACACAGCATCCATCTTCGCTGCATTTTTCGCCAGAGCCTCGAAACGCAGAAGCTTCATCCAAGCTCCAAAACCCTAGCTGCCACCAACGCACCGCAACAATGGTACGTCAAATTCTCCTCTCTCACATGTCCAATCCACCTTCGATTCTTCTCTCCATTGTTGTCGAATATTAAAGTTTCGTAGCTTTATTCGTCAGCCCTTAGATTGTTGTTACCGTTGATTAGTGTTTGTGCGTTTAACGAGCTATTTAGGGTTCCGTTAATCCTTTTTTTTCCTGAGGATCTGGTTTATGCGTTTGAATATGGGAAAGAAGGTGGGTTCAATTCTCTGATGGGAAGTTGTTTGTGATTTTGTGTAGTCGAGAAGAAAGGTTAGGGAGCCAAAGGAAGAAACCGTGACCCTTGGTCCAGCTGTTAGAGATGGTGAACACGTTTTTGGCGTGGCTCGCATCTTTGCTTCATTCAATGACACCTTCATTGTGAGTAGTGATATGCATCTTTTTTAATTTTTATTTCTCCTAATGTTTTAATTATGTAGGTTTTTCTTTATTTGAATTAGAATTTTTATGAAGTCTGGTTGTGATTGAATGATTTGTGTGGTTGCAGCATGTGACTGATTTGTCTGGCAGGGAAACCCTTGTTCGCATCACTGGTATGCGTGTTCGTTTTTTATGGACTTTTATATTAACTAATGGATTGTAGATTATTATTTAGTTGCTAACTGGCTAAATCATTTTTAAGGTTTTAATTAAACCTTAACATGTTAGTGATAAATTGATGTGTTGACACTGGATTATGCAATTGTGGATATCATTATTTTTTAAGGTTTTTTTTTTTTCTTTTTAGCTTTCCTTATAAAAGTTTGTGATTACATCATCGTTTGAGATCTATGTTTTGGTTGAGGTACTCATAGCCCGCAATAGTATGAGCATAGTGAACCTTTATATGAAAAATTATCATCAAAGGGAAGACTAACGGAACCTCACTTTAAAATTTTAGTATACATTATCTTAATTTTTATCGAGTTATCAGTCTGTAAAATTTTTATATCACCAAATAACAATAACATTCTTCCCTGATATAAAGTTTTGGTAGTGTCTTTGTCTCTTAGTGGATATAGGCGAATTTCTGCGGTGGGCTTGCGTAATTCGCTTTTTATTTTCAGGTGGAATGAAGGTTAAAGCTGACAGAGATGAGTCTTCTCCATATGCTGCTATGCTTGCTGCACAAGATGTTGCTGCCAGATGCAAGGTCATAAGATTTTTCTTCAACATAGTTTATTCTGTTGATCTTGCTTACGTTCATGAGTAGTTACAGTATGCTGCTTTCTTCTTTGTTAACTTGATAGAAACTCAAATTGATTTACCCCTTTTTTTTAGCCAGTATTTTGGTCATTTCTAATAGTTTGGTATTTGAATGTCTTTGTTCTGGTCATTATCTGTGAAATCATTGTTGCAAGTAAGATATTATTAAACTATACTGATTCAAATTATTTTGGAACAGGAGCTGGGCATAACTGCTCTGCATATCAAACTCCGAGCCACTGGTGGAAACAAGACCAAAACACCTGGTCCAGGTGCTCAGTCTGCCCTTCGCGCCCTTGCTCGTTCAGGGATGAAAATTGGCCGTATAGGTATGTTGCCTTTGTAAAAAAAAAGGCGCTTAAGTGAACTTGATTTGCCTATTCAACAAGATATTCTGTAGCTACTTGGTATAAGCAATAATTTACATGTTTATTGGGGAGTTTTTTTTTCTTTTTTGGAAATTATATTTATTGTATTTAAGAGTTTTGTTTCCTAATGGTTTCATTTGTATGGCTTCTGATGCGTATATTAATGTTTCTTTATTTTTCAGAGGATGTTACACCCATTCCTTCCGATAGCACCCGCAGAAAGAGTGGAAGAAGGGGTAGAAGGCTTTAAACTCTATTGTTGTTTATGGCTGGAAGCTGCTATCTTTTTGTTTTTCATGTCAAACAGAATAGTGGCATTTTGAAATTTAGCTAAGTTGGATTTCAATGTTGGAACTTATATTGTAATTCGGAGTATTGCCAGAGATTTTTGCCCGAGTTCATTTATCTATTGGAAGTTTCACATGTTGCATAATGGCTTCTTCATCTTTCAAAATTGCGAATCATCTGTCTGTTAAAAGGTTGCTTTGGTTGAATTTTGTAATTTGTATTCTCTCATCATCTTTTAACGTGAAGATATTAATGGATTGGAGTTGAAATTATTAATATGTGGTTTGGGCTTGAGAAAGCCAAAACCAGTTTGAAGTTGCAATCTTTAGTCTCAACTCATTCTATAGGAAAATTATGTTGGGTTAGTATGAAAATATGGTTTGGCGTGGAAGAAGTCATTTTTAAGTTAAACATGATTTGCAATCGGCTGGGCCTTCGGTTGTCTTTGACAGATTCATGAGCAATTTCCAGCACATTTCTTGTATTGAATAATACATACTTCATACGCATCGCATCTGAAATAGCTATTAGAGCTATGTCTTGTAGGATTCTTATACCCCTATCTGCAAACATAAATAGAACTCATTCCTTAACAATTAACCTTGAAAAAGTATGAGAAACGTAAATAATCCTAGTTAACACATCTTACTATCTATTCATTAAATGAGGTAATTAATAAAGAAAAGCTGAACAACTTTTTCTCAAGGGAAAATGGACAATGTCGAATGGATGGTTCGTTCATGTCCACTAAATACAGGCCGTTCTGTATAGTTTATTCGTTAAATGAATTGCACAAACACACTGTGATTGTTTGATGTTGAGCACTTAGCATCATACGCTACTTCTTGGAATCCTTCAATACAGTCTAACATTACTACTCTAATAGACTTTTCGAATTATTTCAACTAATTAATACAAATATATAGTGAACTTATCAGAAACTATTGGTAAATTCACTACAGTCCAACATAAGTGTGCTCAGCATATCCATAGTGGAAACAAATTAGTATATTTTTCTGACAAATTATTTCAACTAATGGATGATTAGTTGGCCATCTTCATTACTTTAACTATTTTCTATTAGTGATTTTTCTTTAATCGGAATCCCCTAGACCCATTTTGATGGTAAGCATGGGTAGCTGCTTATGTTGACCGCTGATCTGTTCAGCAAGAACACGTGTTTTGATTACGAGTGGTACACTCTTTTTTTAATTCTAACTTGCTTTCCTATATTGGATTGAAATGAATGATGTTGTTTGAGATTACTTGTACTACACCCTAGGAACAACTTTACTCTCCCTGAGTTTTGAGTTTGGCTACAACAACTACAAGGTGAAGAAGGTACGTGTTTCATCATCCACATAACCACTCTCAGTTATAAAATTCATTGTTTGATTCAATTCAAATCTGTTGAGTTTTATGTGATCTGAACATACAATAATGCTTCATGGATTCTGGGTGAGATAAGCATAATTGATGTTCTAAACAGGAGAAAGCTCCTATTATTGGGATGATGAAAATAAACTACCCAAAGATTTTGATTTTGATATGTTCTTGTTTGGATGGTAGTCTGAGTTGAGTTTAATTTCTCCGCAGATGAAAAGGAACACCTCTTTATTTTGTGAATTTTGTTAACCAAAGCAGGATCCGTAAACAAAAAATTAGAACTTGAGTAGAAAGTGTTGGGAGAATAGGCAGTGTTTCCATAGGCATATAGCACTCGAAACAAAAACAGAAGGCGGCGTTACTGTAATTTGGAAACTGTGTGCTTATCTTGTGAGTTTATTTGATTTGAATTTTTGGAATTGAGTATGTGGAGTGATTGATAGGCATGGTACATAAATTTAGATTAAAGCGTGTTCTGATGTTGAGCTAAGTGTTATATAGCATATTGTTCAAATGGCGCGATCTGCGCTGGATGAGATGTCAAACTCTGGTGCTTTCGTGAGATCTGCTTCCACATTCCGGCAATTCATTTCGAGGGACCCGAATTCCCAATTTCCAGCAGAGCCAGGAAGGTATCATCTTTACATATCATATGCCTGCCCTTGGGCTTCCAGGTGCCTTGCTTACTTGAATATCAAAGGACTTGAGAAAGCCATTAGTTTCACGGTTAGTATGCTTTCAATTTTCAGATGAAATAATTGCATTAAAATTACTGTTCCTCATATTTCACATGCTTAATGATCAGTCAGTCAAACCTATCTGGGGAAGAACTAAAGAATCTGATGAGCATATGGGATGGGTTTTCCCTGATTCAAACACCGAGGTGCCAGGAGCTGAGCCTGACCCATTGAACGGTGCCAAGAGCGTTAGGGAACTTTATGAAATTGCCAGTACAAACTACACTGGAAAGTTCACTGTTCCGGTATGCTTGCTCCTTAGGATGGACTGGTTTCTTTCCTGGTTTGTTTGATTTGCTTTGCTTTGCTTTGCTGAGCAGATTTTTGTGGTCAACTGCTGGATTTTTTTTCTCTGCACAGGTTCTGTGGGATAAGAAACTCAAGACCATTGTTAACAATGAGAGCTCAGAGATAATCCGCATGTTTAATACTGAATTCAATAATATCGCAGAAAATCCCACCTTGGACTTGTATCCCACTGATTTGAAAGCGCAAATCGATGAGACTAATGAGTGGATATACGATAGCATAAACAATGGTGTTTATAAATGTGGGTTTGCGAAGATGCAAGAGCCATACAACGAGGTATGTAGTTCTGGTTTAGTTCTCTTAGCAATGATTAATACCTAGATGTCTAATTTCATTAAAAGTTTGCTATTACTTACACAATTGAAACTGATTGCCTGGTCATTTCTACAGGCTGCAAAACAGTTGTATGAAGCTTTGGACAAATGCGAGAGCATATTAAGCAAGCAGCGCTATATATGTGGCAACACGCTTACTGAAGCAGACATTCGCCTGTTTGTCACTCTCATCAGATTTGATGAGGTATGCCGTCTTTGTATGTCTCTGTATTATTAGGCATTTGTTGATCATGTTTGAGAATATCTCATATTCTTTCATTCTACATATATTATGCAAATCGTCCTCTCAGAGATTCATTGCATTGGGTTAGAGCATCCTTTTAGAACTCAAAAATGAAAATCACTATCTTCACAATTTTCCTTCTTGCTTAGTTGTTACTGCATGAATACTAAATTGTTTAGCTTATAAATCATTATCGTTACAAAGTCTCTGAAGTGGAACTGAAATGTTAGTGGTTTTTCTCTATTGTTTTCTTGCGATTTTCATTTTTACCTTCCCAAAATTTTTATGGTATTGGAGGAATATTCAACAATTAGGGTGACTGCTACGCGCCTTACTGGCTTATGGTGCCATGCACTCTGCTTCTTTCTTATTTTGAGACTCGTTTCACAGACAAACCTAGTGCACCTAAGTGACACATCATCAATTAAGAGCTAATCAATGATTAAATGTCATAATTTATGATGTGTCAGTTGTTTATTAACGTAATGCTCCTAGCTCTAGTGTTATGCAAGGATTTCTCCATTTTGCAATATATTCATTACAATTCTTGAACTTTTGCTGTAGGTTTATGCAGTTCACTTCAAGTGCAATAAGAAGCTCCTGCGGGAATACCCAAATCTCTTCAACTATACTAAAGACATCTTCCAAATTCCAGGCATTAGTACCACAGTGAACATGGAACATATAAAGTTGCATTACTATGGAAGCCATCCTTCTATCAATCCATTTGGGGTGGTTCCTTTGGGACCAAATATTGATTATTCTTCTTCTCATGATAGAGAGAGGTTTTCTGCATAAGTTATGAGGAGTTTTCTGGTTTCTCTCAAGGGTGTGTTTCATTCAAATATTGCACTATTGTTCAACACATTTCACCATAAAGTTACACAAATGGGTTGCATATCAACTTGACTGCCAATGTAACAACGTACTGCACTACAAACTTGTATACGGCGTTTTGAGTAATAGCAAACTCATTTGGCTTGGAAACTAGATTGAAGAACATATTCACACACTTCCAAAGTACTAAGCTAGGTTGCACGGGTATGATGCTGAATTTGAGTATGGCGTAACCAAATTTAGCGAATTCATAAATTTTACATAATAAAATAGTTCATATTTAAAATTTATTTTATCATGTTAGAAAATTTAGATTGACTTAACTCAGTCTCAAAAATTAGCTTAACAGGTGAGGATTGTCTCACACTTAAAAACATTTGGTAGGTCATTACTCCAAGCAATGTGAGACTTAATGCCGATTGAACATGATGACATTGCATATATGTTATCAGCGGATTTCAATGGAAATATTGTAACTTTTATTGCTAATTTGATATATATTGATCTTAAAGAGTCTTTATCTTAGTGTCGGATCATGTCCTAAAATAAAACTTATATAAATTTTATAAAAGCAAGACAATTCTCCTTCTTAATTAAGTTAGCTTGAGGTTGAGTGGGGATTGTAAAGATTATTTATGGCTCATTTTTAAGTAGTATGAGACAATAAACCAAACAAGCCTTTGCATCATTGCTATATATTGGATCTTGAATCTTTAGTCTATGGTATTTACTGAAAAGATTTATTATTATTATTATTATTATTATTATTATTATTATTATTATTATTTCCAAATTATAACAGTTCATAGAGTATTCTACTGCTATGTTATTTTCCTCTATGTTCATAGAGTGAATAAAATAAAACCTATCTTTTTGAAAAAAAAAATATGCATTGTTTAACACGATTATTCAGTTTGACGGATAGTTTATAAGTAGATAAATAAGTGCTAAAATGACTGATAACTGGCCTTCTTAATTTTATTTTATTTTTGTAACTTTACCTACATTCAATTTTCTTTTTTGCTCTTTTAATCATATTGGTATAACTGAAAATAGGGTAGCTCACGAACTAGCTAAATTAGTTACTCTTAACGATGTTTTGATTTGGATTAAAGAAACTCTTTTATTGATTTGTAATGTTGCCTTACTTAATATTTTGGCATGCCCAACCAAATAATATTGGGGCTAGATTTACTTTTAAAAAAAAAATAAGTATTTATCTATTTACTTAAAATTTACTCCAAATTGGTGCAGAGAGAATGATATTTCACTAGAAGAAAGGTGACATGGATTTCTTAGGAAGATGCTATCTATTCACCAGAAATATTTACATGTTTGGATGTTTCATTCATTGAATCGAAACAATAATCTAAACTCCAAAATTTGGGTAAGCTAAGTGAGTCCCTCTCACAATGAAAAGGGCAAACTGGTCTAACCAAATTTAAATGTAAGATACATTTCGTTTCTCACTGTTAAACCATTTAAATTGATCAATAATAGAAAGAAGCATAGAAAAAATAATTAGTCCTAACCTTTTTCTTTCTTTTTTATCACGGATCAATTATTGTAAATCTTTAGGTATTAATTTGTCCTATTTTTTATTTTCATTAGAAATTAATTTTAATTATTATAATAAAAGTACTAACTTAACCATGTTTAAATTTAGCAAAAACCTATTTATTTGTTTTTTTAAAAGTAAAAGAACTAATTCAACCAACACAAAATTTAATCGACACTAATTTGGACGTTTACTATTATAGATTTGTGAGTTTTCAAAGCAAACAAATACAAAGATTACACGTGTGGACGTTCTAGCATTTTGTAACATGTAATTATTATTATTTTTACATAAAAAAATAAAATGTATACGAACATGAGTTGGTCAAAATGGTCAATGTCTTATACATGAGATCTTAAATTGAAGTCTTAAGAATGAAAATAATTTCTAACTTCAGTTAGATTGAATTCAGTTAGTTGAATTTTAGTAATAAAGTCTGAATACTAATAGTTTAATCGAGATAAAAGAAAAATAAAATATATGGGGTTTACACCTTTTTTTATTTATGAAATTTCAATTTCACTGGCATAATAATACTTGGGCCGCTGGAGGAGAGTGCGCTGACCACATCTGCCATCAGCATGCGTAAAAGACCCAATCGTGGTGGAGCCCATGGCCATGGGGTATGCCACTCCAATTATTGCATTCGTGAACTTTTCCCTTTATCCCATTACAAAAAAAATTAAACATTTATTTTTCATTTCTATTGACATTGTGAGTATTTTAAACAAGTTGTTGGTTCAACTATTGTGAATTAAAAAAAAAGATAAAAAATAATTCTCATAATTAATCTATCCAACTCGAACTAAATTAATTAAAAGTTAATGAATTTCAAATAGTGATAATTGAAAAAAAAAAATCTCATGTATGCTTAATAAGGACAAGTGCATTAAACACGGATCAGCTTGAAATATACAAGGCATTTGGCAAAGGAAAATGCAAAAATTGAAAGGCATATCCTAGAATATCTTATTGCTGGTATGGTATATATAAGGTATTATACCTTCTTTGTCTTGGTCAAGGTACAAGATATTATATCTATTTTTTTTGGTTGAGTTGATAGAGTGAAAATTGTTACATGTTATACCGATGTAAGAAAAATCCAAATTCATATCGACTATTGATAATGCAAGCGCACCATAGACGAGTGTGTATGATCGTATATGTAAATGTAAATATAAAAAGTCCCATGGAAGTCCTTGCGTTAATAATTTTAATAATGTGAGTTGAAAGATATCATGATTTGATGATTGAAAATTAAAAATCACGATGTGACTAATAATAGTGAAGATAATGTAAGGATAATAGATGACAGGACGGAGAGAGAGTGAGATAGAGACAAATGGTTGTTGTTATGTTTTCTCGAAGATGATGGCAGGAAAAAGGAAAAAAAGAAAAAAAGTCTTGAAGAGGATTTTAGGAATTTTAAACCTTATGTTCACATTACATTTAATTTACGCACGTAACTTGTATAATTCTCATTATAAATATTTCTTATTTTTATTCCTCATCATTGATGATCCAATATTAATTTTTGTAAATAATGATTTCAGTTAATTTGACACTAAACTTTGTTTTCAAGTTTGGTTGAATTTTTTTTTTCTCTCTAAAAATTATTCATCTTTGTTGGGCTTAAAATAGTGGGGAGAGTTTAAAATTGGAAGAAATTTAAATAACCAAATTAAGTGAGATACAAAAATAGGTTACGCATTATATCTTAACACAAAATCTTGAGACAATGAGTGTACAAGTCCTTTTAAATATATACCTTTTACTTAATTCATTGTGAGACTTTAAATTTATGCTTGAAACATAACAATCTTATATTGAAGACTTTTATGAAAAGTTTTATCTAACTTTTTTAACAAATATGGAAATTCATTTCATTGATGCCAAAATGACTTACGGAGTGAGCCACAAGGGCGAACAATCTACCGCATAAGCTAATCAAGAAGGCAAATGAGCCAAACTTGCAAAATGAGGATTTCCCAATGCTATAACAAGCCTAATCAATATACTAAGATACAAGGAATAAGGAGGGAAATAACTTTCTTGAGCCCCTCAAACTCTTCGACAAACCACAACAATTAGGTTATTGAATTGTTGAAGCCTATTAATTCGGGATTTGTTGATGATAGGGAGTCAACCATTGATCTCTTTTTCTTGAATCTATTGTCAGTACTCATTTATAGGGGGATATTAGTCTTCCTATACCCTGAGAAAGCTTGTTCAATCAAAACAACTCCCTTATCTTGAAGTCGAAACTTTCTCCCATATCTTAATACGACCTATCACTCGTTAGGGCTAGCTGACACATGTTTACTATGTAAAAGCTAAAATTAAAGCAAGACACAATAAACCCTAAAGACACAACCCAAATAACAATAAGAAGGTGGGGATTACCGGTCACCTTGGGGAGTGAGATCCACCATGGTGGTCAGCGTGGCACCCCGAACTTGCTCTAAGAGAATCTGGGTTGAGGGATGATCTGCTTTGGCAAAGGCGACTAGCAACCCTGCTACCCAAACAACGCAAGAGAACTCTACCAATTAGAAGGTCTGGCAACAACACAAGAAGAAGCAAAGCAGGCTAAGATGAGGATGAGGGTTAAGTCAGTTGCAGCTGAGGAAAACTGGTGGTGGGAGGTGATAGGGAACGAGGGAGGTGACGTTGTTGAGGGTAACAATCCAATCGAAACAGGAAGTGCGATAGAACAACGATACTTGTGGCAGAGAATAGCAATCAGTTTGCTACAGATGACAGAGATGATGATGATCCGTGAGGACACAATCAACTGCAGTGTGGCACAATCGATCAAACCACACAAGGCAGCATAGGAAACCTTAGCATAGGGCAGCACAAGAAACCTTAGCCAAAATTGATTATTATAGTTCCACAATGCTCTTAAAGTTAGCTTGGTGGTAAATTAATAAATTTTATTTAATTTTACTAATGAAAAATTTGTCAATATCATATAAAATATAAAATGATGATAAAATTTGATGAATTTAGCACTAAATTTTTTTAAAATATATAGAAATTTAGTAAGAGAGTGTATTTTTCTTCATGAAATACTAAGAAAACCACCATAATTTAATTAGATTTTGGGTATAGAACAAACTGATTATATATTTTTTTTTGTAATGAAATTGATTATAATTTGACTCTCTAAACAAATTTTATTAATTAAAAGGCCATTATGTGAAATAATTTATTTATTCAATTAAAAAATATATGTTATTTTAAAATCAGTTTTTATTTAACATATTTAAAAGTAAAAATAATTGTAACGAAATCAATCATATATAATAACGATGGAATGTACCAATATATATGTGTGTATATATATATATATATATATATATATATATATATAATAATGATAAAAAAAATAATTTATTCTTACAAAAAATTCATAACCACTTGTTGCCTTTGTCATCTCTGGTTTCTATACCATACCTGATCACCCTCACCACTAGTTGTGCCAGTGGCACTTCTTTCCTCTCTAATTTTCCATTCTCCTCCTATTCAGTATTGACTTACTCATTTTATGTACAAATAATAATATTGCTTTTCTTCACCTGTCTTTTCTCAAGTTTCACGCACCGGCAGGCCCCCATTACTTCTCTACACACCTCATAATAACGCGTTTTTGAAAATTAATAATGCATTTTGAAAAAAAAAAAAAAAAAAAAGGCTTTCTAGACGTAAGTCTAACTTTCATAGGTTTGGTCCTTATTCATGGCTCAAATTTGATACTACTTCTGAGGTAAGAGTTCTTTTGTGCTCTCACCAATCACGTTTTGATACTAATTTTCATATTTAGATATGTTCACAATAAAATTAATAGAACTTATTAATAATTAAGTGTTTCTTAAATAAGAATAGTAAAATATGCGTTTATATTCTAACCGGAGCATTATTTATATATGAAATGCTTGAAATATAATGGGCAGATTTATTTTAATTAAATGACTTATAATAGACTTAATGTAACTCTCAAACACTCCAATACCCAAACAATGTTATTAACGAATACCTCAACTATTATAATCGGATCATAATTTAACTTGTCAATTTAACCTATTAACTTGTAAAATTGAATCATCATAATTTAAAGCTTTTGCTGTTTCAACCTCCTAAAGTTCTACAGTGGTAATTTTCAAACCACTGTTGCTCCTTTGTAGATTGGTGGATAGATATATGCAACCATGTGTTTGATGATACTAATGATCTTGTATACCCTATAGAGCTTGCAACCATGCTAATTTTGGAGATAATAATGTAATTAAGAATCCAAAGCCATAATATATATAGTTTCCAATAACACTAGATGGGACTTTGGCCCCGGGACCAATCATTTTGTTATCATTTTTACTCATTGTTAATGACAACAATATTTGTCATTTTCTATTACAATAAAAATCACAGACGATTTTCCCTGGCTTATTATATTCAGATTACAAGCACAAAGAGCATAAAACCAACCAAAAAAAAAAATAAAAATAAAGCAAGAAAAATTAAGGAATGAAAATTATACATGTAGCACCACGGAAGCAAAAATAAGCAGCCTGAGTAGTACAAATATGTAAGGACACGTTAGGGGGTGAACTTTAGAGCAAGCTTTGTGGAAAAATGAATTGTTAGGATTGAAAGGGTGTGCAACTTTTGGGGAGCAAACAGGGATGGACCCCAAAACCCCACCCACATAAATAAAAATTGATAGGAAAATATCAAATGCATCCAAGAAATATTATATATTTTCCGTATTGCCCAGGTGCCCATATCTCCCTCCATTACAATTTCCCCACTCATAATTGTGAGTGGTGACATCAATAGGATCCATGGATGGATAGCTCAAATAATTAAAAATTGAAAGGAAAAAAAAATCCTATTAAAAAGGGAGGAAAAATATATATTAGAGAACAGCAGAAAAGGGGCTAAAAGAATTAATATTAATACATAGCTGTTGTTTTTTAAGTATTGTTGTGTTAACATAGAATATAAGTAGATACTCTTTTTTGGTTTGTGACATGTGTCCTCTAATCATATTTGAGTATTTGTATTCTCTAAACATTAGTTATTTTATACACACGATTGATGACAAGATTACCTTATCTTAATTAAAGATCTCAGAGTGGAAAGATACATGCAGTCTAAATAAAAGGAAAAAATATATATAATACACTACTCTAAATTTAAATTAAAGAGGAATGAATACTTACCACTCTTTTCTTTTATTAAGATAATAAAAAGACTTTTTATTTACTCCATGACGAGTTATTTTGTTTCATTACAACGAGTACTTATCACTTCATTGCATTTAAATCTATTAATTTAGTTAAAGTGATTTATATACAAAATACTGAATAGAGAGATATATAGTTGGTGCTATTTCATCATAATTCATCACTATTGTTCCTCTCTCTCTCTTCTGGCAAAGTTTGATTCATCACTTCACGTAGTGGAGAGAGTAGAGAGAACAAAGCTTGAGAGGGCAGGAGGAAAGGGGAGCTTAGCAGCCACCATAGCTATATGCTCACTCTGACTATATTCTCATGCACCCTATCATCATACTTGCTCTGTTTCACTGATACCCTCTTTTCCCTTTTCTCTTTTCTTTTCTATTCTTCTTCCTTTTTCTCTTTATTCTGCAATCTCAATCTGATAGATGATTGGCACAGAATCTTACATGTAAAAACTAGGGCATGAAATCCTCCAACCTCCTCTGTTCTCACTCCATTCCCCTGCCTCCTACAACATTGTCCATCGGTGAGTTTTTTCCTCATCACTTCAACTTCAAAATTGAATCTTTTCAACAGCCCTTTATTTTTTTTTAATTTGTTTTGGATACAGTGTTTCTCCAATGCTCCATTCTCGGTTACCCTTTTTCTTGAAATGACGGCTCTCTGGGTTTCATTTGTTTTTCAATCAATCTCTTTCTTTCTTACTGATAAAAAGCATGTAGGATTTGACACGGTTCAGATTTTTAAGGGGAGATGGTGCTCCTAATTTCTCAATTTGGTGCTTCAAGTGATGATGAAAATTTGCATACAAGTCTGAAGTACCGTCATAATTGATAGCTTATATTTTATGTCCTCTAAGGAGTGAGGCTGGATTGAATAACTTGCCGACATATTCAATAGTTAGTATCTTTTGCTGCTTGTTGATTTTGTTATTATTATTATTATTATTTTGAAGACTCGTGGAGCTGCTTTATTTGTATGTACATGAAATTTATAGTTTATGCAGATGAATTTGACTTCGAGCAAACCTTTTTTCTTTTGCTCGATAACTCTACAAAACTCTATGAAATATACTGTATGGAGAATTTTCTCAACCTATGTTGAAGCTTTTTAGGTTAACTGGAAAGTCTTCGAAATTTGATCATTGTGTTTTGATTTGGTCAACTGGATTTGGGGTCTTCAATTATTTGAGATTGTTAATTGTTAAGCTAAATTAAGTTTGATGCAGTAGAGCTGAAAGATGAAACGGCCTCGACTGGAATTAAGGGTTCATCACTCCGGATCAACACAATCCGTGGAGTCGGCCTTGGACCTGGAAAGGAACTACTATGGTCATCCTAATCCTTCATCCAGTCCTCTGCCCATGCAACCTTTTGGAGCAGGTGCTCAGCATTCTGAGAGCAATGCCGCCTACTTTTCTTGGCCTACGTTGAGTCGCTGGAATGACGCAGCAGAAGACAGGGCCAACTATTTTGGGAATCTTCAAAAGGGAGTGCTTCCTGAAACTTTGGGTCGATTGCCAACAGGACAGCAAGCTACTACCTTGCTCGAACTGATGACTATTAGGGCATTTCATAGCAAGATCTTACGGCGGTTTAGCCTTGGTACTGCGATTGGATATCGGATTAGAGGAGGTGTTTTGACTGATATTCCAGCTATTCTGGTCTTCGTTGCCCGTAAAGTTCACAGGCAATGGCTCAACCATGTCCAGTGCCTACCAGCTGCGCTTGAGGTGGGGAATTTTGGTTCTTCTGGCTATGTTGCAGGTTTCTACATGGCTTTAGTGGATCTTCTTACTATTCTCCATTGAATTATTGATTATGTACTTTTGTTGTCTCCATTCTGGTTGTCTACTTTAAAATACTAGACAGGGTAAATCTTTAAAAATACTGACTTGCTGCAAGTTTTAATGGTTCTTCTTAATTGTTCAGGAGTATGCTTAGTTGCCACAGAATAAACCTGTGATTTGGTATTAGAAAAGGTGCAGGTTTTTTCTCGTTTTTGTTTTATCACTAAATCACGCACAGAAATTTTTGGGGACATCTCAGTTGTTTTATCTCCACATGCTGATAAGGCAGTGTACTGAATTTATCTTTGGCCTACAATGGTCTTGTGTGATAAAATGATTAAGAAATTGCTAGTATGAAAAAGTAAGCTTCTCCAAATTTGCACCTACATTTTGATTGGTCAATTTCCTCCTCCAACAGAAACTAATATGTGCTAATATAACATGAGTTGCATTAACATGAAAATTTTCTTTACTTTGTCCAATAGAATGTAGTCTATCCAACTACATTATTTACTTTTTTGGATAATTTGATTTCGTAAAATAAACAAATTCTTTATAATGATAAGCTAACTAATAGGAGCCTTTTTTTTTCCTTCCAAAGATACCATCTTAAAGCAATAATAGAACATTTTCAGCATTCTTTAAAATCTAAAGGTTCTTTTGTTGTCTATTTAATGAAGTGGAAGTCATTTCTTAATTTTCCAAACAGGGGCCGGGAGGTGTTTGGTGTGATGTGGATGTTGTGGAGTTCTCCTATTATGGTGCGCCTGCGCAAACTCCTAAAGAACAATTATATACAGAACTTGCTGATGGCTTAAGGGGAAGTGATTCATGTATTGGCTCTGGTTCTCAGGTACTTTTGCTTTGAAGAGTCAATTTCTTTCTTGTGTTGCATCTTCTGTATACTAAATGCAAGTCAAAGGAAAAGAATGTTTCTTAATTTGATACTACAAATATATCATTCTTAAGTTTTTATTTCTTCTTGAAGGTTGCAAGCCAAGAGACGTATGGAACTTTGGGGGCTATTGTGAAAAGCCGAACAGGAAATCAAGAAGTTGGTTTTCTTACTAATCGCCATGTAGCTGTTGATTTGGACTATCCGAACCAGAAAATGTTTCATCCATTACCACCTAGCCTTGGACCTGGTGTCTATCTTGGTGCAGTTGAGAGAGCTACATCATTTATTACTGATGATCTTTGGTATGGCATTTTTGCAGGAACAAACCCAGGTAATGGAGTTTTAAATTGCAGAATATCCTGAATATATTATCTATGGTGGTCAACAACCAGGAGTTCTCTGTTAAGAGCTCCTTGTGAATCTTAGAGTTTGGTCTCTAGCTCCATGGGTTTAATGTCAAAATAATAGGTCTTACCTTGTTCATATCTAGAAGCTAATCAAGGCAGTTTCTTTAGAAAAATGTTGAGGAAGAACAAAAAGTAGAAGTACCTGACTGTAGAAAGCCTCTCTGCCTGGTTTAATTTTTGTTTAGTGGGTTTCCTGGGACTGGTGAGGGTTCAGTATTTGTACTTTGTACTTTGAACCTAAATGCTTATGCCAGGGGTTTAAGAGGATGATTTTACAGCCGAGTTTAGGATTTTTTTTGGGAGGCAGAATCCTGCTGTTATCCAGGAAGACTACAATCTTGGCTTCTTTTTTTTTTTTTTTTTTTTTTTTTTTTTTTTTAGAAAAAATAAAAATTATGCTAAATATTTCATTGAGAAACTGCTACATTGTTTCGCTCTTAACTGGCAAAATAAATCTTTCCAATCTCCAAAATAATCCAAAGTAGTTTACTATGCACTTTCTCTACAGCAATGACTAAGTTGCCAGTCTGTTGTTTAGATTATGCTAGATAAATTGTACGATGTGATTCTCACTATGTTTCATACTTCATGTAGTTCTTTAACTCTCCTCTGATGCTTGGGGATGTTGCACTCTTAAGTGATTTAAAGTTCTCATAGAGATTAAAAAAGTACATTTGATTGTCAAACTCATGATGATCCCATTCGAAATCTGTTGGTTATGATTTTGTGTTAGAATTTTCCGTTGGGTCCTGATCCCCTCAAAGTCACACATTGACATTACAATTTTGTTATCCTACAGAAACATTTGTGCGAGCCGATGGTGCCTTTATACCGTTTGCAGAAGATTTCAATATGAACAATGTAACTACATATATAAAAGGTGTGGGTGAGATTGGCGATGTTCACGTCATAGACTTGCAGTCTCCAATCAACAGTCTCATTGGGAGGCAAGTAGTTAAAGTTGGAAGAAGTTCTGGTTTGACTACGGGGACTATAATGGCCTATGCTCTAGAGTACAATGACGAGAAAGGGATTTGTTTTCTCACTGATTTTCTTGTTGTTGGCGAGAACCAGCAGACATTTGACCTTGAAGGTGACAGTGGAAGCCTCATTCTCTTGACCGGTCAGAATGGGGAGAAGCCACAGCCTGTTGGCATTATCTGGGGTGGGACAGCTAATCGTGGTCGTTTGAAACTAAACGTTGGCCAACCCCCAGAAAATTGGACAAGTGGAGTTGACCTTGGCCGACTTCTTGATCTACTTGAACTTGACCTCGTAACAACAAATGAGGCACTACAAGGTTTGTTTCTGAAACATTCTGTTATTAATAATTCAATTCCCATAATTGACAGAATAAGGTGACCGCAGTGTTAGTTCAATGCTAAGGTGGAGGAATTTGGTGTACATACCAAATGTGCTAATCTCTGAATGAAAAAAACTGACTGAATTGGATGGAGTCTTGGGTTTAACGGGGGGATAAGGAATGTAAGATATAAAAGAGGTCGGTGTATGTGTACCTCTAAATACAATGTACTGCATAAGTTTCTAAAGGCTTTTATTAGTGATTGGTTTGAGAGACTTTGGGATATAAATATATTTTCTTTTGCTCCAAGGCTGCAAAGTTCAAATTAATTTTTGAATTAAAAAGTTTGGATTTGGTTTTTAGTGGTTTGAAAACGTGTGTTAGACTTTTGATTAACTAAGACTTCACATAGTATTAATTACTCAAAACTTCGTAATCTCACCAGAGCAGGTGGAACTCACATAAAAAAATTGGCTATTGTAAGTGGATTCATTGTAAAAAATTATCATTGTGTTTTTTATTTTTGATCTCCATTCAGTATACATCAACAAAACTTCAAATCAATTCAACTAGTGCATGACGTGTTGGCAGAAGGCAGCTGAGCTGCTCACTTTCTAAATGTATTTTCCAATGATAAATATTACTGTTTTTCTTCAAGAAATTGTGTGAAGCTAAGTCTTGCACATTCCTAAATACGTACGTTCCTCATTATCTAATACAAGTGAGATGTGGAAAATCTTGCTTGTATTGAATAAAGAGGGATGTGCATGTTTTTAATATGCTAGTCTGCTACTTTCACTCTAGTCGATGCCATGGTACCATGCCATGTATACCAAGATTTTAAGGCAAAGGATCCCCCTTTGCTGTCAAAAACATGTTTAGAAAGTGGGTTGCAGCATGAGTGACTATTTCCTAGTTTCGGCGATTTATTTATTTGCTGATCATTTACAGCTGACATTCCCTTTCTTTGGCAACTTGGTAGCTGCGGTGCAAGAAAGGAATGATTCTGCTGCTGCAATTGATTCTACAGTAGGCGAATCCTCGCCCACTGTGCCTTTAAAAGAAAAGCTTGAAGAGAGCTTTGAGCCTTTTTGCTTGAATACCCCGCTAGTTCCAGTTGAAGATGAACCTTCCCAGAGAATCATCAATGCACCCTTAAAGCTGTGCGAGTTTCATAACAGAAACGGGATCGAAACAGCTCCAAATGTCGAACACCAGTTCATTCCAAGTTATGCAGGCAAGTCTCTGGCACATCCAAGCTACCTAAAAGGAAACTCAGAATTTAAGAGTCTTTCTGAACTCCCTGATGAAGATGATTTTGTTTCCTTGCATTTAGGAGAGCCTGAAACAAAGAGAAGAAAGTATTCGAGTTCTTCTGTTTCCATTGAAGGATTAAAGTAAGTAGTAGGATTAAAATTGAAGTATAATGCAGTATATAAACTCGCAGAAGCGACTGTCTCCTAGCGTCGCTGTGTTCTCTGCTGTTTACAAACACAAAGGCATTTTGCATGTGGTGGCTGATATGGGAGGTGCTTCAAAATCAAAGGACAAACAAGGTTCACTTTCTGGATAAAATTCTTATTCTTTTTTCCATGTTTTGGTAAAGTGATAATATTTGTCACTTGTGGCCTTATATAATGTAATGTTTTATAGAGGACATTTAGCTTGCACTTGTGTTAAATTAATCTCTGATTTATACCACTTTGTAGAATTTGTATCATAAAGCACTCCTGAAAGAGGAGCAGCTATTGTAAGTTAAAGGAATGTAAAATATATATATATATATATATAACATGTCAGTCAAGCAGTTTTATCACTATCTATGCTTTATCCTTCTTCTACCTTAGCATCAGCTTATTAGGTGTTTATATGTCCTTGAATTTATTTTTTCTTCCCAATAGATATAGAGGTAGAGGAAGACCTGAGAGAAATGTAGATGAAATTATTAAAAGAAATCTAGATTCAAATTATGATGCCACATAATCCATGTATTTGACCTCATCTAGTGAGACAAGACAGTTGTTAATTTTACGAGACAATTGCCGAATTTTACATATAAAGTGAATGCACTAGCCTTGTGTGGCAATCCTCTGGTGATGTCTCTTAATGTTGGCATTTTGAATTTGAGCTTGACCGAAATGGATTTAAGCTCAGCTGCAACCAGATAAAGTTTGTCTATATTCAAGTTTATGTTTTCCACTTTGGTACGTGATTCATTTAATGTAACTCGCAGATTGTCCAGACCAAATGTTAATCTCACAGCTTAAATCCACAACCCACATTGGAACTAAGAATCATCATTATCCACACAATTATCTAACCAAGCCTATTCATCAAACTGCTTGGTGTAGCAGCCACTATTGTTGACAAATCCACGCACGAGTCCATGTAAACAACATTTTTAAAACCGTTTTGTGTTGGAGGCCCAAAAAACGAGAAAACTATTTAGTGTTGAATTTCAGCTCGACAGCACCTTAATTCCAAATTGTGGATCTGTGTTCATTCATGGTTGCTGGTTCCAGATCCACTTGTGTATGTTGGCAGTTTTTGTTGACAACTGTTGTTAACTGGAATAGACAACTATCACCTTTTGATTGGGTATGAATTTTTCAACGGCACAAAAAAAAAAGTGTGGTTAGGTCATGTATGCAACATTTTGTTAAAATTGCAATTTTTTAATTATTTTGTATAACTTCTTTTATATACATGAGTGCAGATCCATTGACTCTAGACATAAATCATGGTACACTTACTTTACTCAATATTTACGGGAAAGTGTGTATATCAAAAATAGAAAATAACAAGATGTTTTCACAAAACATCAAAAGCTTGCAACTTCATTAGCAAATGTACCAAAATTTGCATGATAAATTCCCTAAAATTTTCACCTTTAATAGAATAGAAATGTAAATGTGTTATAAAACTAGTTTTAGTAGTTACTCGGCCGTGAATGTTTGTTAGACTTGCCTAAACTACTTTTTTGATAAACTAAAATTGTTACATTGCTCTCTTAATTTGGAGATAAAACATTAAGGTTATTTTTCATTGTAACAAGTGCTCTTCTCAAAAATTAAACTTATATCCTCTAACAGGAGATTGTGTTGCTTAACACTCATCCAACAAATTATTAGTCTCGCCTATTCTATTATCTTTTTGTCATAATATAAGCTTTCAAATAATTATTTGGGTAAAAAAAAAAACCACACAATTATTCAAAGAACATTTATCCAACAACATTCCAAGATGGTTGCTATAATATGTCAGTGCTAGGAAGTATCAAAAGCATTGGCTGAATAAGTAACACACACATGTACAAGGGATCTTTAATGAGATGAGTAATTACATATGAGAGAAGTAAATCTTGACCATATAATCATACATGAATGGTCAAGAGTACAAGATGTATAAATATCATATAAATACTTAAAAAGTTACATAACTTTTGTGTTCTAATCTTAACCATGTATATAAAATCTAATGATCAATATTTAAGTTATATAACTCTCATTTATAACCGCTTCTCTCCGGACAGTGAATTTTGAGTTGCACCCCATTGGTTGGAAGGAAATGAATGATAGCTTATTTGCTGCTTTTTGTACTATCATCGTAGCATGGTTGCAAAGCGGATTGAAGCGTAAGGAGAAAATTTAACATTGTGAACTCCAACACATCATGAGTCATATATAGAAACACAAACTAATAAATATGACACTAAATCAACTTGAAACAGAATCACCTTTAACATAAACTAGCTAGGTGAATACAAGAATGAATGTGTTGGAATTCTAGCTCACCATTTTAATAGAGAAAGAAAAATGGATATAGCAAAAGGATCGGGTAAAGTAAGGTTCATGAGAAAGTAGAATCAAGGTTGGAATTTGGTACATACGTACATACATACCTGATTTTCGCTTCTTAATTATAAGCAAGCATGTTCTGAATTTGGACTAATTAAGTTGCAATTTAATGGACTAGTGAGTAGAGACAATATATAATTAGCATCATTTTGGCTCAACTAGCTAGAGCTTATAGCAGCTAGCTAGCTAATTACACAAATGACATTAAAAGAAGAAGAAGTGATCTCTAAACTAGCTATACAAGCAAAGATATATATGATCATGTGTATATATGTAACCATGAATACTCTAAACAGCCTAGCGCCCTTAGAACATAACCTACTTGCTAAGTGCCAACCCATTATTCGCTGATTGCCCCTTTACCATTCATATATATACCTAAGATAAAATAAAAGTAACAATCTGCACAATGTGTATATATTTATATCATAGATATTACTTACATTAATCAAGGCCAAACAAAGGATATATATTGGATTAGATCTTTTATCAAAATGCAATGTCTCTTAGGGCGTGCAAGGTTAATTAATTAATGTTCATCAAAACTTAACTACCAATGGATATCCTGGTTATTACATTCTCCTCTTGTATAATGAGATCTAATTAAACTTAATCAAGCTTTTGAGTAAAAACTAGACCAATTTTGATAATTCTTTATGATAGAATCCCTAGCTAGCTATAGCTTCGAACCGTGGACAAGCAAAATCTTGGCATTTGCTCATAAAGAAATTTAGTATTACTCATCTGAAATGACTAAATTAAATAGGCTACGATGCATGTAATTATATAATCAAAATATCTTAAGCAGTTTTGTAAAATTTTATTGATAGTGCATAGCTTTTATTTATATATACATATATATATATATATATATATATATATGTATATATATATATTGTTGTGCAATTAAATCTTATCACATAAGTTGACAATGTAAAAAGAACTTTACACTCAAACTTTACGTTTATTTATCTCTCTAACACTTAAGTGAGACTAAACCATTAAACACATACATGAGACTAGAATTTGACGAGATGCAACACAAAAAAGTAATAACCTAATTAAACAAAATTAAAGCCAAAAAGGGAAAGAATAGTCAATTGCCTTTACTTCAGGCTATTATTCCAGCCGGTGAAATATGTCCCAAGCTTAATTTGTAGGTAGCAGATGCTGATGAATAAAATGATATAATTCAAGAGGGCTTAGGTAGATTGGGACAATATATATCTCGTGAGGACAAAATAAAAATATTGGACCACACATACATACATACAGTTGTCTACTGAAGAAACTAACAAATTAAGCCGTTCCCCTTTTGTCTCTAACTCATGCTATCTTCCTATCTATCTGTTACAAAACGAATCCCAAAAAAGGTTGGATAAAGGTCGTCGAAATTATATATATGACACAAATTTAAATAAAAATTTCTACTATATGAAAAAAATTGTATATATTACCACTTTGATGTTGTGGTGGAACCACGCATACACACATGCAACAATATGCCATATGTTGCCTTTCCAGAATATGTTCAAATATAGCTAGATTCTTCGGTACAACAATTTACGCTCATATATTCTTCCAACTTGTGTTCTTCCTCGCTCTTCCTTGTGCCTAATTAATTTACTGCTAGGAGAAATAATTCATTCTACTTTTTAGCTTAATTAATTACCTATTCACCTGTTCATTTAATATGTATATTTGTCAAAAATGAAATTCATCTCCTCAATTTTAGATTCAAATTTTAACTAACAGGCGTAAGCATGTGATGAGTTGAGAGATAAGTTAAAGTAAAAAAGTACAAGAGGGAAACCCTTCCATATATGTATGTATATGGTAGCGTGAATGAATATATGTGGAAATCAAAAGGGAACAGTAATTACTGGGAAGAGGAAAAGAAACAATGAAGGCATAGCTGTACCTGAAATTGAAATGGGTTGTTGAAGAGTCCCAGCAGAGTTGACGATGATGAGTTGAGTGATTGAAGCTGCAAGATGACCTGATGGAACCTCACATCTCAAATCCAAAACTGCCCTAGCTAACCCTTAATTTCGACCATTATTAAATCCTTTGTGTGATTACTATAGCTAGCTAGGTAGGCATGAGTATTATTACCAGATCATGCTGGCAGCTTCAACCTCTCAAACCCAACATATTTACATACATACATACATGTGAACCGTAAGTGTTGATGGAAAATCTCCAGAGAGGGTGCCAATATATACATCTTCTTCATTGACACGCGAACCATGCATGTTTGAAGTTTCTTCTTCTTTTCTTTGTTAGCACTGTTTGGCAGGAATATATAGAGAGAGTAAGAGGGGAGTAGTATTTAATGGGTGGCTTTTATGGTCCTCCTCCTTCCAGCTATTGACACTGACCCCTCTCCCTCTCACACTGTAGGCTTTACATTTCTTTAATCCTTCATATTATTAGATAACAATGTATAAGGGGGACCACATGATGTTCCTAATTGCAAATTAATTAAGGACAAAATGGGGAAATAATTATATTTTATAGGCTATATATTAATTAATTATTAGCCCAAAAGGTACTGTTGGCCCTTGTTTAGGATTGGTATCAATCCTTTTCTTAGGATCCAGGAATAGAGATCAAATGACTAGCTTTTTTTAGGGTTTAATTTAGCCATGCATTTTAACTTTCATACAGATATATTCAAAATATTTATTTTACAAGAAATTAACATCAATTTTAATAGTATTTAAAAAAAAAATTGTACGACATTCTCTACAAAATTGTATGTTGGTTTATCTTTATATTAGCTATGCTTATAATGGTGTAAAATAGAAAATTTAGATAGTTATAGTTTCAACACTTTCATGTAAAATTGGTATATCTTTTATTGCTATCAAAATAATTTTTTAATCTTCTTAATTTGTTTGTGAACCTTAATAACTATATAAAAAAAATAATTGAAATAAATGATAAATAATAAAAATTAATAAATATTAATAATAAATATAATTAATATTAATAAATATTTAAACAATAATATTCATTTTATATTTATATTTAAATAATTAATAAAGGTATTATTTATAACTATTTTATTTTTCATCAACAATTTAATTACTTATAACTAAAATAATCATATATTATCAAGTCTTATAATATCAAAACATTATCATATCGCGAGTTTGGACCATAACCACTATTCATTTGTTACAAATGTGACAGCAAGGTCGTGCTACAAGGCATATTAGGAGCGCGGACAATGGGTTTGGCACCAAAATAGAGAGTTGATTAATCTTTAATCTAAGAAAGATACTGTTCCCATGTGCTTTTGAGACCACTTCGTCCCTACACCCACATAATCACAATTAATAATGTCTGCTAATTATGTGTAGTAAAAGGGTATATAAATAGGCCAGGTTGGTGGAATCAGTTGAGGGGATGCCCTCTTTTTGTCTTTAGCTTTGGTTTGTTTCCCTGTCTTTTTGGTGTATTTGGTTGACAAACAATGACATATGGACAGACCAAATGGAAGGCAAGGACCACTCATAGAGTGATAGTAACCCCCCCTTTTTTTTAAATGGTTCTTCTGATTAGTGGATAGCTTCACATGGTTTTGCTTTTGTAGCCTAGCTAGCAAAATTAATCAGTTTTAATTTTATCTCGTCAATTAATTAAGGTAGTTGTGACTCTCTGTATGTAGTGGTTGCGATGAAACCCCTACATATTAGGGCTGCTCCCTTCACCAAACGTATTAGGTTTCTCTTTATCTTAATTTGGTCCCACCTTCTGTGTTTGATAATTCAATTAACTCCTTTAATTTATAGATAGGTTTTTAAGTTAATATGCACCCTTTACTTACTTGTCTCACCAAGGTAGAAATAGGTCAAGTCGCCCTTTGGTTTGGCCCGTTACCAAACAAACTTAGTTAAAGCTTTTTTTAGAAAGTCTTCAAAAAAGATAATTTCAACTATAGGTAATTGAAAAAACCATGTAGGCCAACAAGCGACTATTTATGTTTGTCAATTATATTTATTATTTTTTATAAAAATATTATCATTACTATTATTATTATTATTTATCAGAAGTAAGCTTTGGTTTTTTTTTTTTTTCAAAAATAAATTTTTTGCAAAAATAAAGCTTTGGAGTTTTTAGAAATGGACTTTAGTCAATTTAAAAGTCTTTTAACCTATTTAAGAGTAAACTTTTTGGATTATTTAAAAATCTTGTTTTAAGGATACCTCTAGATAAGCTTTTAGAGACGACTAATTGTGTCATCCATATATCTAGTGTCCCGACGTCTACCTAAATCAGGATAAAGGTTCCGTTCTTGAGAAAAATCGCATTTTATCATATTCATTTCTCATGGCCAGCTTTTGTTTCACCTGCTCCATTTCATTGCAACCACACAAAAAGAAGTAATCGACTAGCAATTGCACGAAGATAATACTAGTTGATTAGCAATTTCATTTTCCTTAGCATTTTTATTAACAAAATTAAGCATTTTTTTAGTATACGTTATATGGGAACAAAAATGAAATTATGATTCCTTTTCTAGTTAACTATCCACAATACATTTTAGGCAACTTTAATTCCAAGTTGTCATTTGTTTGATTTGGTAACTTTATTGTTAACCTACATGATAGGTTAATATATAATTATATTTGAAATGAGCAAGAATGTACATTGTATGAAACATTGATAGTTGTACAGAAAATGTAACACAACAATTAACACACAAATCGTGTTATGGTCTTTTAAGTGTTAGTACAAAGTCTCTCATCGGTTAAAAATTGGACAACATAAAATCTTTCTTTAATGGATTCTGTGGTTACGAGCGTAATTACTTTAAGTACCTCCATTTTAGTCGGCTAAAATATATTCATTTTTTGTCTTCACACTCTATACGTTCTTACTAACTTCAACATTAGAGTGCATTTTACAAGTATCACCTTCAATGGATTCAAGAAAACCTTATGATAACTCTTCAGTGAGAGTTATCTTTGTTTGATCTTTCAGGTAATTTTATAATTAACTCATACATTTTTCATAAGTTTAGCTTCATATTTTGAACATTTTCTAATAAAGAGTGTTTTCATAGTGATTAGCCAAATTCATGCATTTTAAGCATCCTTGTAGGGTTGTTTGTGATTTTTCATGTCCCGAGATCTCAGAATCAGTATGGAATGCAAGAGACTACTCAGAAGCACAATCCAAACCAAAAAGAAGAAGAAAAAGTCAAATATGCAGATTTGGTGGCCAAGCATTGCACCTGGCACCCGGTCGCTATGAAGACAGAACCTAGACGCCAAACCATTGAAGTTGGCGACCGAGTGCTACATTTGGCGCTAGGTCACTATGAACGCAGGAACTAAAAGCTTATCTAGAGAGATTGGTGGCCGAGCGGTAGGCATGGCAACTGAGCCTCAGGTTGAATCTGATGAGTGATTTGGACGCGTTTTCTGCACTGTAACAAAGAGGGGGTCTTGGGTTATAAAAGGGGTCGGGAAAACACGATTGAGGATCTAGACCATAGGAACACTTGACAGTAAGGTTTTGTAGAGAAATTCTTGAGGAGGAAGTTGAAGAGTGGACATTGTCATCATTCTCCAATCCATCCATTATATGTACATTTCTCCCCTTCTTCTTTATATATCTTCAATATGTTTGCTAGTTCTAGCATGAACTAATTGCCTTAGGTTAGGGCCTTGATGTAAACTATGATGAATTACTAATTTAATTTGAGGTTATTCAATAACTGATTGTATTCCCTTAGTTAATTTATCTATTCTTAATGCTTTGATTGATTGATCACCTACTATATGAGCCCTAGTCTTGTATGCAATTCGAGAGGAGAAATATAATAGTACAGCTGAGAATTTAACTACATGCTAGTTATAGTTAGAGATAAACTTGTGTGGGTTGTGCGATTGTTGAGGGGAGTTACAATTTCTAATACTTCAATTTCGCTTGTTTACACTAAGAGATTAAGTAATCAACTGAATTGAAAGAAATTGCAAATCATCGGGAAAGGTTAGTAATTAGGAAATGACTCCCAATTGTTAGAAGAATCAAGCGAGAACTGACTAATTAGGATTAAATTAATATAGTTATCATAGGGAAAATCAAGTGCCCTAACTCCTCCCATAACTTAAATTTAAACACCCCTCCCACATTTTTTGCATATTTAAGTTTTGTTAATTTTATAATTAGCTCTTAGTTTTCTAAACTCAAATCCTTAAAATCAAATTCATTCTTTCTAATACTCTTGTTAGTTGATTATATTAAAACAAATAATTTATCCTCACAAGTACGACAACCTCTTTTTCATCACTTTATTCATATCACCTTCCCCTATGCTCAAGGAGACTAAATCACTTCCCCTCCTATCCGATCAATCGAGGACATAAGCAAGAACACCCGTTAATTTAAATCTCTCTTAATTGCGGATTCACCTCACTACTTTACCCACCAAATCACGGCCATGTTTTCCCCTCCCTTTCTCTTTCCATGCTTTTGACCCACATTCCAATTTTAGTAATTGTCGTTCCGGTTTTTGAATGGTATGTGAGAATAACTTTTCCTTTGGTACATATGATGTGATGCTTTTCTAACCATTGGCTTGGAATTAAATTTCAATAGACCAATCTATTAGCTGAATGATTCAACTCTATGCATTTATTTTAGGAAAGCTAAGTAATTGTATTGGGCGACTCTATAATATTGATTAAAGATGATCAAGTTTTACCAAGGGTTTATGTATGCAGTTATCTCTGCTGGGAGATTCACTACCACAATCAGGCACGCAACACAGGTTTATCTAGATTAGTCAAGGCGAAACCTTAGAATTGGATGGACAAACCAAAAAAAAAAAAGATGATCAAGTTTTAACTACTCCCTCCTCCATTCAACATTATAAGATGTCATTTTATATCCAAAATTATGTCTAACATTAAATGTCACTTGATTAAAGTAAAAGAATGTTAAATGTTAATTTTTACAATTTTGTCTCTATTTATCATGAATATAGTTTTTCACAACTTAATCTCTCCTGCTATATATATTTTTTTATACCAAACGGGCCAGACTGCTCGACATAATAAAGAAACTAAACAACCACTATCTTGCAAAAATAATTCCCCTAACGTCATCATAAAAGACACAACTAAGAAAAGAAGGAAGAGACTAAAAAAAGATTGTTCCATGAGGGATGCAATGCACATGCTTAGCTAAAGAATCAGCACAAAAAGTGGTCTCTCTAAAAATGTGAGATATCTTTAAGTTTCAATTCAACCCCAGCAAATTTTTGATAGTTAGGATTAGAGAAGAAAATTGATGCATATTGTTACTATCATCTTCAATAAACAAGGAAGCATATTTAGAATCCATTTCCACCTCAACAAAATGGATGGATTTGGTCCTAGCTAGCTTCAAACCAGTTAAGACTCCCCAAGGCTTCACCGCCATAATTGAGAGAGCGCCAGCTTGGTAGAGGAACCCCCCCCCCCTCCAAAACAAAACAATCAGGTTCTTGCTCTACACAAGACTCCACTTCATATTTGTTTAAAGTACGTAAAAATTAATTGATTTCTTAAATTAAGTGTCTGTGTTAAAAGTAACATGTAATTAATATTCAATGGAAGGAGCAGGAGTTTATCCATGATAATAGGAGGCAAATTTGAAATGCCCAAGTCAATTTGCTATCAAAAGGCAAGAAATTATTGTGTAAAATTGTGCCATGACCAATGATAAAATTAATCCCTATATATGGCAAAGCATTATTAAAATAGACCAGCATATACATTTATAAGACAGGTTGGTACATCTTGGCTCTGCTTTTGCAAGTGATATTGAAATTTGAATGAAAGATGTTATTTGTTAGCTAATAATAAACGAGGGAATTCATTATGAGGTGTCTTAATCAATACCACTGTCTTTTTCTATTTTTTCAAGCAGAAGCAACAAAAGAAGTTGTAGCATTTTGTAAGTGTAAAAAAGTTGTTTGAATTTCACTATTAGAAAAGGTCTAAAGTGATTACTTAGTAACTAGATGTGAGGCACAATTTGGGACCAAGTACCCAAATTAAACTCAGTTTGCACACACACTTCTCTTCTCTCTGAACTCTTTCCTTGTAGCTTCTTGTTCATACGTTCATATGTGTGACTAAAATATATTTGATACTTGAATATATACGGAACCAATCCCTTAAATTTGAAAAATTAACCTACCATTTTCATATATAAAGAACGAATCCACCTCCTATTGGCACTCCTATTGGATACTTGAGCTTATTTTTTTTTAAAATAAATTATACTGATCTCTCCTAAAATTAAGCGATATTACACACAAATCATAAGATTTGCATAAACATGTACAACCTTTTTGATAAATTTAGAGCATGTTTGGGTAAAAGAAGAAAACAATCTTTTTGCTTAAAAACGCTGTTTTTAAAATAAGCATGATGTACGGATAAATATTTTCAAATAGATTATAATCTATTCTACAAAATTTAAGTTATTTTTTTAGATAAAGAAAAAGCGTTTTTCTTTGAAATTATCTAAAAAAATGCTTTTTGAACAGTACATGTAATGCTATGTTTTTACTAAATTGACTCTAACTACTAAATATTATATAATATAAATAAGGTTCTTCCTTTAACACCTAAGTTGTTTTTATGAAGGTTTCAGTACCCTCTTGTATTTGAATGAGTGTAATTTAATCACAAATTAAAATAATAAGTAATTTGAGTTAATGAGACACTTGATAAAATTTTAGACTCTATGGTACCAATACTCTTGAATTTTATGAGGCACTGAAGAAATCTCTATAAAGAATCATTTCATGTTCCTTTTTAGTAATTTTACCATACAAAAGCAACTTTTTCATACAATCTAAATAAAACAGATCATCTTAAAATCAATTTTTAGCTGAAGTATCCAAACATAAATCAATCCTCATATAATTAATTATATTAAAAGCGATTGTTAAAATAAGCAATTTTTAAAATAAGTTCAACTTTTCATTTTTTTTCCAAACATACACTTAGATATTAAACCTTTTTTTTTTTACTAAGACAAGGCATGGGAGAAGGGGAGATAAGAGTTGAACCTTAAACTTTCAGCTTAACAATTCACAAGAACAATCACTAAGTTGTGTGGACTCAATCGCATTAGATGTTAAACTTGATACCCTCAATTTGTAGAATATGCGCTGAACATCCATATATTTAAATTACATTGAGCACCCTATAAATTACACCAAGTACTATATATGGTGAAATGACATTGAATAACACTATAGAGAGGTCAGTGAATACATGGCCAATCGATGAGTGAGGGTCGGTGTATAATATCACTTAGCCTCAGGTGAGGTGAGTCTAATTCACCCTTTCTTTCAAGGCCAAACAGTTTGAGGGGAACAATTGAGTAAATGACAATTAGCTGTTATGAATGATACATATGTTCCTGAAGCTCAACCAATCACTAGACTACAAATTCTTTTATGAAACCAACGACACATATTGAAAATGGTTACACATGTACAGTAGATTTCAACTTTTGGTTTGTGAATAAAAAGGGCTATGCGTTTCAAAGAAGAATGTGGATTGCGATTGAAATGCTCTGTGTAATTTTCCTGTTTCATTTTTTGCCCATTCAATCAAAATTTGACATGTGTACAGTAATGGTATAACTAATGATATTTCTAAAACCAATTACTTTAATATTACTTACAACGATATATTTTGATTGATTGTACATGAAGTGTAACCAAAAAAAAAGTTAAGACAGAAAAATTTTAATTTATTGACCAAAAGCCAGCCACAAAGTGATTAGAACGACTATGACTCATTTAGATTGACTAAAAATAAATTATTTTTTAAAAAGAAAATTAAGTGTTAAAATATAATTAAAAATACTTTTAAAAAAAGCTAAAATACCTCATTTTTAAAAAATTGGCAATATTTCCCTTCTTAAAAGTGATAATATAAGTGGTTTGTAATAAAAAAAGCACTTAAAGAAAATAAGCTAATATACCTCCTTTTTTTAAAAAAAAAAAAAAAAACTAGATTAGATCGTCTGGCCAAACTGGTTGAATCAAGAACTGAAACCCTGTTCGATTTGGTTTGCTCTCAAAAATCGGTTGTCCTGAGAATTGGTCAAAATCGGTAAACCGGACCAGTTCTCAAATTTTTTTTAGTGTTCGATTTTTTTTTAAAAAATATTTTTTCTTATTTTAATGTAATACTTATATATTTTGTTAAAAAATACTTTCACAATACTAATAATATACAAATATTATATAAAATTAATTTTATATATAAATAATAAAATATATATTTTTATTCGACCACGATTAAATCTCCAATTGAATTAGTTGAATTTCTGAACCTCTATCTCGACCGATTCAATATCCGATATAATTTTCTTAACCTTAAATAAAAGTACTCTACAAATAAAAATAAAACTCTTAAAAAAATGCTATACTATAAAAATATAAATAAAAAAAAAGTAATTTTTTTAAAAAACCAATTCAATCAGCCTAACACTACAACAATTGCAAGATGGAGCTCAATGCAAAAGCCAACAATCTTTTCTACCCTAGTTGGAAGTACTCTTGCATAACGGATATGGCGGTGAGACAAAACCCTGTGAAGAGAGATAATTAATTGCGCCTTTATATCCTAATGGTCCATGTGAGGTCATGTGAGTCACAAGATTTGGTTTCATCTCTTTATCACCGGTCCAAATTCCAAATAATGAAGTCGTGAAGAGTATAAATTACATTGGTACATATTCTTCACTGTAAAATAAATCACAAATTAAGCAAAATTCAAAATTTGGTAGCTGGAGATGTGTAATATATTAATCAACTTTTGTAACCAATATTCATCCTCCTTTTAGAAAAACAGCTGAGAGACTCATCGGTAAATTTTGGCACGAAGACGTGCCTTTCAATTTTAAACTTCAAATTAACTTAATTGATTTGTACCGGGTACATTGTTCGAGTAATCAAGTATTCAAGTGCTTGATCGCAAAGAAATATGTTATTTAAATTTATTTTGTGTTAAATATTGGGTGACTTTTATTTTATTTGTTATTGAATAAAATTTCAATTATACTCACAAATTACTAAATTTCATTAAGTGACGTGACTCGAGAAGATATCTCAAGTAAACATTTCTCGATTTAAAACATTTGTAACATTATGAATGAAATTGAGAATACGACCTTGGGTGTGATTGAGACAGAATCCATCAAAAAGGCCCTTCACGTGGCGTATTCACATGTGGGAAGCTTGTGATATCTATAAATAAAGGAAGAGAAAAATTTTGTATACACCATTTTTTTATGATTAATTTATCATCATATTAAATGTACATTTTCTTTCTGTTATCTCCCCTCTCTCTCACTCTTTCACACTTCTCTTCTTCTTCTTATCCTATTCTTTTTTTTTTCTTTTCATTCTCTTCTATCCCCTCACTCTTCCTTCATTTTTTTTCTTTATTTTTTTTCCATTTTATCACAAACTTTTTTGTTTCTTCATTTGTTCACTTTTTAGTTCGCTTTTCTTCATTTATCACATATATTATTTTGATATAATTTTTTCTTCTTTGCAAGAAGTTATGGATCTCAGAGCTTTCATTTTCGTATTCCTTTATACAATTTTTTAACTTTTTTGATTGTTAAAAAGTTTGTGCATGTGTATAGAAAAATTTGTGAATTAATGTTCAAAAGTTTGTGCACATGAGCACTAAATTTTTCTTCTTTGTATTCATTTTTGTTTTCGTTTCTGTACCGAGATGTGTTTTCCTCATACGGGTAGGGCTCTGAAACTCCTCGGTGTATCTTCGACATTGTGGCGGAGGTACCTACAAGGACTCTGACGCTCAAGTAAGTCGCGCGGTGCAGGATAAAGGTAAAAGATCAAGGATGGGTTCTGGAGGATACCTAAGGGGTCGATCCCATTTATACTTGAGGGTGTGGCCTCTCAGGATTTACGAGATGGACGCCAGTGATGCGCTTCGTGACTCTGAATTTTCCTCTCAATTCTGGGGAAGACTCTGTGTGCCAGATTTTCCTCTCGGTCTGGCGATTACGGCAGGTGTAATAAATAAATATTTTAATGATGAACCACACAACTAATAGACAGATCAAGATTCTTTCATTCTCAAAATGAAAATAAGGGGTTATGTTTCTCATCTTAACATTGTTGGGTTGGGCTCCCTTCCTATGTGGAGAAAGGCCCAATATTTGCAAATCCACTATTCTCACTTAATAGTGGAGAGGGGTCAGTTGTTAGGGTTAAGAGAGAGTTGAGAAAACACAAGAAAGAATAGAAAATAAGGAGAAGAGAAGAGAAAACGTTTTTCACGTTTTTGTCAGCGCAACAATTTTTGATCTGCCGCCACCACTTCGTTCACCGTTGGATCGGGCTGAAATTTTACAGCAGGTTCGGAACACGTGATACTTCAATCTGGATGGTGAGATCGTCAATAAGTTTCCTGAGCAGTGAGAAATTGGCCGCGCGCAGTACAGCGAATTTGGGGTTTTTCTGGTTTCTCTTATTCTCTATTTCATCGTTCTTGCCTTGTTCTTTTGGCTGATTATTGAGCACGATTTGTGCTGTGATTGAGACTCTCTTGTACCCTTATTTTGATATAGTGGAGCTTGATTGACTGGCTTGTGCCCGTGGTTTTTACTTCTCACATTGAGAAGGTTTTCCACGTTAAAAATTACCGTGTCTTCTTTTGTGTGTTTTTGTTGTTGCCATTATTTGTTATTGTTCCTCATAGATTCTTGCAAGTTGGGGAAATTATTATCCGCTGCATATAGCTCTGATTGAGTTGTCGATTTATTGTGTTGAATTTCCCATCAGAGTGGCATCAGAGCTCTTTGGTTGGGGTTATTTGACTTGCTTGAATGATGGAGGCAAATACAAATAAGATGGTCTGTTTGAATGACACTAACTATCACTTGTGGAAAGGAAAAATGAAGGATCTATTATTTGTGAAGAAATTGCATCTTCCTGTGTTTGCCACTGAGAAGCCGAAACACAAGACTGATGAGGAATGGAAGTTTGAGCATCAACAGGTTTATGGTTTTATTCGTCAGTATGTTGAAGACTGATGGTTTTATGTGTCTTAGAGAAGGGGGGGTTGAATCTAAGACAGGGTTTTCTTAAAAAAAAATTTCTGTTCCTTTTTAAAAGTTTGTCTCCTAAAATTTCAGGAGATATCTCCTAGTTTTCTGGGAGACAAGTTTTCAGGAAAAACTTATTTTTCACGAAAATTAACAACAGAATAATTTTAAAGGCAGAATGTGTAAAAGATAGAGAGAAAGAAAATTTACACAGGGATTTATACTGGTTCGATTCCTTAACAGGAATCTACGTCCAGTTCTTCAAACGCCAAACTCAATTTTCTTTCAAACCAATTTTTCAAGTACAGAGACAAAACAATTATTCCTTTCACTCAGGAATTTTTCAAACCAAAACAGAAACTTAAAACCAACTCTTTTCTCTCAAGCTTTCTGTTGCTCACCAAAATGATTTTCAAAAGATTTTCAAACAACGAAGACACTTAACAATTTCAAACCAAAATACAGACCAAAATAATCAGAGATTAAGAGGTGTAAAGCACTTGGGAGAGAGTATCACGAATGGTTTTTCTTTGGCTCTAGT
>QANU01054449.1:726753-759806 GCA_003254905.1 Nissolia schottii
GATGAGAGCATGTGGATAATTGATAGTGGTGCTACACTGCATGTTACACCAAGGAAGGAGTTCTTCACATCTTACACTTCTGGTGATTTTGGAGTGTTGAAGATGGGTAATGATGGTGTGTCTAAGGTGGTTGGTATTGGTGATGTTTGTTTGCAGACCAACATGGGAGTGCAGTTGTCACTTAGAAGAGTCAAACATGCTCTAGATGTCCACTTTAATTTGATCTCTGTGCAGATGCTTGATGATGGTGGTTATGGAAATCACTTTGGCTCAGGAAAATGGAAACTCACCAGAGGTAACTTAATTGTGGCCAAAGGGGAGAGAATCAGTAAACTGTATTGGACAAAAGCATTGATTGCTAAAGACAGTGTGAACGCTATGGATATGGAAGCTTCTTTGTGGCACCGAAGGCTTAGTCATATTAGTAAGAAGGGGTTGAATTGTTTAGCTAAAAAGGATGTGCTTCCAGAATTGAAGATTGCTGAGTTGGAGAAATGTTCTCATTGCATGGCTGGTAAGCAGACCAGAGTATCCTTCAAGAAGCACCCTCCCTCAAAGAAGTCAGAGTTGCTTGAATTGGTGCATTCTGATGTTTGTGGCCCATTGAAGGTAAAGTCATTTAGTGGTGCACTTTATTTTGTTACCTTTATTGATGATTGTTCCAGGAAGCTTTGGGTCTATGCTTTGAAGACAAAGGACCAGGTTCTGGAGAAATTCAAAGAATTCCATGTCTTGGTTGGAAGACAGTCAGGCAAGAAGCTGAAATGCATTCGTACTGACAATGGTGGTGAGTATTGTGGATCGTTTGATGTCTATTGCAAGCAGCACGGTATCAGACATGAAAAGACTCCTCCTAAAACTCCTCAGCTGAATGGTTTAGCAGAGAGGATGAATAGGACATTGATTGAAAGAGTTAGATGTATGCTTTTTGAAGCAAAGTTGCCTAAGCATTTCTGGGGGAGGCATTGTACACGGCAGTGCATGTTATTAATCTGAGTCCTGCAGTTGCCTTGAATGCTGAGGTGCCAGACAAGATTTGGTTTGGCAAGAATGTCAGGTATGATCATTTGCGAGTCTTCGGTTACAAAGCATATGTGCATGTTCCAAAGGATGAGAGATCCAAGTTGGATGCCAAGATAAGGCAATGCATCTTTATTGGTTATGGTCAGGATGAATTTGGCTACAAGTTCTTTGATCCTGTTGAAAAGAAAGCAGTTAGAAGTCGTGATGTGAATTTCATGGAAGACCAAACTATTGAAGACATTGATAAGATAGAGAAGACTACACCTGAGATAGATAATAGTTTGTCTAATGTTGATCTAGTTCGGATGCCTCTACATGATCTGGATACTACTGAGAATAATGTTCAGAATGATGAGCAACATGATGATGTTGGTGATCAACAACTTGGAGATGATTTTGATGTTCCTATTGATGATGTTGAAGAGGAACATGAGATGTCACAAGATAGGGATCTTGGTGATGCTCCTGAACCACTGCAAGTTCAGATTTGGAGGTCTAATAGGCAGAGGAAACCATCTAGCAGGTATTCTTCTGATGACTATGTTGCCTTGACAGATGGAGGAGAACCTGAGTGTTATCTTGAGGCCATGGAGAGTGAAGAAAAGAAAAAGTGGCTGGATGCAATGCAAGATGAAATGAAGTCTTTGCATGATAATCACACTTTTGACTTGGTGAAATTTCCAAAAGGCAAGAAGGCTTTGGAAAACAGGTGGATCTACAGGGTAAAACAAGAAAGCAATTCTACATTTCCAAGGTATAAAGACAGATTGGTGGTGAAAGGTTTTAAACAGAGAAAAGGTGTTGATTTCAATGAGATTTTTTTCTCCTGTGGTAAAGATGGCATCCATTAGAACTATGTTGAGTTTGGCTGCTACTCTTGATTTAGAGGTAGAGCAAATGGATGTCAAAACTGCTTTCCTTCATGGTGATTTGGAGGAAGAGATTTACATGAAGCAACTTGATGGTTTTCTTGTTGAAGGCAAGGAAGACTATGTGTGTAGGCTGAGAAAAAGCCTATATGGTTTGAAGCAGGCTCCACGACAGTGGTACAAGAAGTTTGAATCTGTTATGTGTGAGCAAGGCTACAAGAAGACTACTTCTGATCATTGTGTCTTTGTTAAAAAGTTTGCTAATAGTGATTTCATTATCCTGTTATTGTATGTTGATGACATGCTTATTGTTGGGAAAGATATTTCGATGATTGACAGGTTGAAGAAGCAATTGGGCGAGTCATTTGCCATGAAAGATATGGGAGCTGCTAAGCAAATTCTTGGTATAAGAATCATGCGTGATAGGCAAGAGAAGAAGCTTTGGATGTCACAGGAACACTATGTTAAAAGAGTGCTACAGAAGTTCCAGATGGAAAATGCTAAGGCAGTAAGCACTCCTCTTGCTACTCATTTTAAATTAAGTACTAAACAGAGTCCTTTCAATGAAACTGAAAAATCAGATATGCAACAGGTTCCTTATGCATCTGTTGTGGGTAGTTTGATGCATGCAATGGTGTGTACAAGACCAAAAATTGCTCATGTTGTTGGTACAGTCAGTAGATTTCTTCTAATCCAGGTAGAGAGCATTGGAATGCTGTGAAATGGATTCTGAGGTATCTTCATGGTACTACTAGTTTGAGGCTTTGTTTTGGAGGTCATAAGGCTACCTTTGTAGGCTATACTGATTCTGATATGGCTGGAGACATAGATTCCAGAAGGTCTACTTCAGGCTACATGATTAAGTTTGCAGGGGGAGCTGTGGCATGGCAATCTAGACTGCAGAAGTGTGTTGCGTTGTCCACTACTAAGGCAGAATTCATTGCCATTACAGAAGCATGTAAGGAGTTGCTTTGGGTGAAGAAACTCTTGCAGGAGCTTGGTTTTGTTCAAGAAAAGCACTTGCTATTTTGTGATAGTCAGAGTGCCATTCATCTTGGTAAGAATTCAACTTTTCATTCTAGGTCAAAGCATATTGATGTGAGGTATCATTGGATACGTGATGCTTTGGAGGCTAGGTTGCTGGAGTTGGCAAAAGTTCATACAGATGATAATTGTGCTGATAAGACACTACCGAGAAGCAAGTTTGAAACTTGTTGTGAGAAGCAAGTTTGAAACTTGTTGTGAGATCGCCGGTTTGTCGATCACCTCCACATAGTTGTGAGGGGAAGATTTGTTGGGTTAGGCTCCCTTCCTATGTGGAGAAAGACCCAATATTTGTAAATCCACTATTTTCACTTAATAGTGGAGAGGGGTAAGTTGGTAGGGTTAAGAGAGAGTTGAGAACACACAAGAAAGAATAGAAAATAAGGAGAAGAGAAGAGAAAACGCGTAGCAATTTTTGATTTGCCGCCACCACTTCGTTCACCGTTGGATCGGGCTGAAATTTTTACAGCAGGTTTGAAACACGTGATAATTCAATCTGGACAGTGGGATCGTCGATAAGTTTCCTGAGCAGTGAGAAATTGGCCGCGCGCAGTACAGCAAATTTGGGGTTTTTCTGGTTTCTCTTATTCTCTATTTCATCGTTCTTGCCTTGTTCTTTTGGCTGATTATTGAGCACGATTTGTGTTGTGATTGAGACTCTCTTGTACCCTTATTTTGATATAGTGGAGCTTGATTGACTGGCTCGTGCCCGTGGTTTTTACTTCTCACATTGAGAAGGTTTTCCACGTTAAAAATTACCGTGTCTTCTTCTGTGTGTTTTTGTTGTTGCCATTATTTGTTCTTGCTCCTCATAGATTCTTGCAAGTTGGGGAAATTATTATCCGCTGCATATAGCTCTGATTGAGTTGTCGATTTATTGTGTTGAATTTCCCATCAAACATAACATCATAATCTATATTAATTAAATATTTGAGCTTTTCTCACCATTATTTTGGAGAAAAATTTCTCGCCCAAACTTATTTTACTCGACCATTTTACCACTAACATATCTCTTATTCAATTCTATTCTACCTTATTTCACTAATCTCATATTTTATAATATAAATAAATGGTGAGATGGGATAAAACTTTTTTTTTTCATTTTAAAATAAAAATAAGAGAATCTGTATCCCTAATTAATTTACTACTTGAGCCACATACATTTCAATTTTTTAAAGTTTTTAATATAGGCAATGAGAGGAAGACAATGTGTGCTGCTTTTGCCAATTTTCGAACATGCATGATATATGTAGTCAACTGTTTTCCAGTTTCAGTAGGTCAAGGTACTAATCAACTTAGGTGTACATAGTAGTACCAAGTAAAAATATTTTAAGATTTTCTTTTTCGGTACTATATGAACCCTAAAATTTAGCAAGGAATTTGAGAACGAAAACTTCTTAAAAGTTAAGGCATTTTTGTAGCGGTTGGGATTGAAGATTACCCTTGTTCAAAGAGCACTATCCATGACAAGCACTAGTTAAGTCAAATGATAACAATTCATGATGGATAATGCTCTTTCGAATACTGCCACATCCCAAGGATAATTGTAACTACCCTCATATCTTATATTCGAGACGCCATTCATTGGAGTCCAAGATATTGTTAAGGGTTTGAATAACTTTGCCACGTCTCAACTTAGGACGTGACCAACTTAGCACTTAACCGTATGTAGTAGGGGTGTTCACAACCCGATCCAATCCGTTAACCCGAATTGACCCGAAGCATTCGGGCCAAATTGGGCCTGATTTTAATTAAACTCAACTTTAAACAACTCTAAAAAAAATCCAATTTTAATTCATATCAGGTTTGGGTTTAGTCTCGGGTCACCCGGCCTGACCCACATACACTACTAAATTATGTATTTCTTATTTTCTTTCCTTCACATCCCATAACCCATGTTTATTTTGATGTCTATTGTAGTTAAATCATGTCTATTCTAGTGTCTATTTCTTAAACCATGTCTATTTTGGTATCTATTGTAGTTAAACCATGTCTATTTCGGTGTGTAGAAATCTATTGCAGTGCAATTATTGTTTTTTTGTTGTTTATGTTCCACTAAAACTATGGAAGTTTGAATGGGAATGCTAAAGTTATAAATTTTATGTCATTTTATTATAGTATTTGAATTAATGTGTATTTAGTTAGAAAATATAATGTTTAGTTTACAATTTTTTAACTTTATTTTTTAATGGATTTTATTTTTTATTTTGAAGTTTGAGATAGCTTTGGCCGGTTTTGGCTCGGTCCAAACCTGAGTTTTAACTCGGCCCAAAGATGATCGGGTCTATCGGGTTTAGGGTCGGGTCCGGGTCCTCAAAATTGGCCCGATCTAAATATAGGGCCGGGTTCGGGTGAAGGCCAACCCGGCCCATGAACACCCCTAGTACATAAGGCTATTGTCTTACGGAAACTCAGACGTGACATATTAATGTACATGCAATGATAAAAATGAATAACTTTACTTTATAATAAATAGCTAATTTCATAAAAATAACTGGTTTCACATAACATTTAATAATATTTGAGTTTACATATGGTTCTGAAAATGATGTTTTAAAATATAATTAAAGACATAAATGCTAAATAGGGGATCCTGCCCTAGTAGTCTAGAGCATATCTAATAACATAAACCTCGGTAGACCCCACTGCAAAGCAAAGCTTACCACTAACGCTGAACATCACTACTACTAGACAAGGGAGACGTTCTCACCTTCCTCTACTGTATCTGAAAATATCATCGATGGAGGGGTGAGTTTGCCATCTTGGTGGGTACCTCAGTACCACATACATAACATATACTGCACAAAAAAAATGGTAATATATATATATATATATATATATATATATATATATATGCAAATAACTAAATAAAGCATTTAATGAACTGGAAAGTAAATCTAAATAAACATATGCTGAAGAATAAATCTGATCTGTCTGTCTGTAGCGTGTGCCCGCCTCCAGCGAAGGGGCATGAGGAGAGATGCCCCTTGATCCCCGATTCAAGGGAACCTTAGCTCGACCTTGCTTCACCAGGATAAATCCTCGTGGTTCCAGTACGCTAACCCAAATGTCTGTGAGGGTACGCATACCCTAAATCTGAGGAGCCTTACGCTCAATATTATCTGAATCTGGGAGGGCATGCATGCCCTAAATTTATAGAGCCTTGCGCTCAAAATTATCTATTATCGAGTCTGATTTATGGGGACGTTGATCCCACACTATTTTAAGTCTTTTAAGTGAGCTAGCTAGTGTAATTATGCAAGTCGTTAAGTTCTAAGTCTACTGATTATGGAGGTGGTAATTTTAGTTAGTTTAGTCTTATTTACTTGTTCAGGATTAAGAAAACCTTTTAAAGTGACACAAAGTGACACCTATTGCAACAAACTAATTAAGGTGGCACAGCTTTTACCGCCAAAAAGCTCTCTTTCTTTTGGATTCCTACCAAAAAGCTCTTAATTTGTCTGGCTTTTGACCTTCTGTTTATTTTACGCATTGGAAAAATGAACAGAGATAGAATTTGTCCCATGTTGATTATTGGGCTTACATGTTGCAAATTGGGAGGACCATTGCTCTTGCTATGCGAATCTTTTTTCATTTTTTGTTTTTTTTACAATTAAAAGGTGAGAGAGAACACAGAACGTGGAGCTATTGGTAATATTGTGTGCTTTGTGAATCTTAACAATTTGGTATTAATATTGGGAACTCTATTCGCATAATTTAGTTGCATCATGCTACATCGGGTTTAACGAGAATCATCTTCCTTTTAAACCCTCGCGCTTGGCTAATTTTGACTTGGCCTTTTTCTTTCTCAAAGTATTTTTGGGTTTTGCATGGTTGAATTCATTTTTATTGTGTCTTATACTCAAATATGATGTGTTAATTTTATGACCATATAAAAAAATTCATTTTTTTTGTTTAAATATGATATTTTAATCTTGTGACGGTGTAAAAATTTCTCAACTTTCCTATATATGTAATGACCATATACTTTTATGTGGTGTAAAGTACTTAATCCCTTCACTAAATTTTTTATTTTAAACTATTTTTAAAATTAAATTTATTAAACATTGTCATCATTTCATATTTTATAAGACATTGATAAATTTTAGGGTACATATTTTAAATTAAATTTATTAAACTATTTTATAAGACATTGATAAATTTTTTATTGGTTGAATTATTAAAATAGTCAACTTCTAGGATGTTTAAAAATTTAAGGATCATTTAAGTTTATAGTACATACCCTTGTACACAAAGATTATATTAAAAAGTATGAATGTATCATATCAAATTATAGGACCTATAAATACACCACATTAAATTATCAATGGTGCTACATGTACACCAGAATATTTACCATCGTATAGCCACCAATTTACAAAATACAGATTGACCCTTTACTAAGCAATAACTTGCTCATAACTACCCACTCTCACCTCAATGCACCTCTCTCACAAAAATCCTCAGCTCCCCCCAAAACAAAAAACCCTTAGCTCCCACATAAATGACGATGACAAAGAACCCTTAGGTTCCTCACAGATGACGATGACAAAAAACCCTTAACCCCCTAGAGATTGTTGAAGCACTGATTAGTGGCGCACATTCCAGATTACGAAAACTTGCCAAACAAGTAAGGTAAGAGCAAACACATCCAAATCCTAATTTAGTTGTTTGTTTGCTCTTCTAATATGTTTCTATTTTAGAGTTTGATTTTTCATGAATTGGAATTCTTCCTTTGTTCCTTTTTGAACAAACACATTTTGGGGAGTTTATTCAAGGGCTAAATCCACCATGCAAGCCAAATCCGAGTTTGATTTATGTGGTCAAGTTTGGTTAGTGTTCTATTGTTTCTCCAATTGCATTTTTTTCTTCGTTTGTATATATTTGTTTGATTTGAGTTATACTACTTGTTCATGTATTTGTTCAAGTTTGTTCATGATAATGACGAAAGTTTGTTCACATTGTTTTGTCCCCTAATTATTAGTTTGTTCTAATTTTGAGTTCAAGTCACCAATCTTTTTCTCTGCCTCAGCTATCCTAGTTTCCCAGGTCACATTGTCTTTGTTTTGTGTTTCCAATTCTCTTTTAAGGTTGTCCACAGATTTGGGGGTATATGTATGTTTGCTTCAATGTACCCCCAAAAATTTGTTTAGTTCCTTGAGATTGAACCTACAAGGTTGTTCGTTTATCTCTTTTAATTTGATTTGTTTTGCATCTGTTGTTGTTGTCTCTGTAACAAAGAATAATGAAATGAAATTGAAATAAAGAATAGGTGTAAGGAGGGGAATGAGACTTGGGGGGAGGGACTAGCATTATGCAACCATTAGTTTTGTTTTGTTTTGCAATTTGTGGCCTACAAGTGTGGTTGTTTATCTCTTTTTATATGCTTATTTGCTTTGTGATAAGTTGTTTGTTCCTTTTATTAGGTTATTAAGTGTGAAATTCGATTTTATTGTTTGATTTCTCTTTACCTAAATTTCTCTCTTAGGATTTTTGGTTTGTTTGATTAGGGAAAATCTTATATGTGGATTAATCTCATAATGCATTAGAAAATTGGGCTTGTCCATTTGTTTAACGAACTTTTATTTTGATCTAATTGTTTAAATGATTCTTAAGGTTTGTTTATGTATCTGTAAGAGTTTTTTCAAGTGTGTTTTTAATTTTTGACTGTTTGTTTATAACCTTCTAATTGTTTATTCATGTATGTATGAGAGTTTGTTCATTGGATTTCACAATGTTTCTTTTAATAAAATGTATTATACTGTTTGTTTGTTTATTGAATAGATGACACCAAAGGAAAATAAAATCTTAACACCCACTAGAAAATCCTCAATATGAGCACGATTCTAAGCAGTGCAAAACCTTTTGTAAAATGAGGCCAAGAATACTAAGAATACCAAAGCCATAAAGACCAAAGCTCTGAAGAGGACCAAAAAGACCAACTATGTTCCCTTTGAACATATAACTCTGTTTATCACAAATGTATATTCTTTAGTTAGATAGTTTATGGGGGGTGTACATTGGTTTGCACTAGGATGTATGTTTAGTAGCTTGGACTAAGTAATGATGAGTAGATTATTAGTTTGTTCATGTTACTTTGTTCATAGATGATATAGAAATTTGTTTCCTGGTCAATCAATTTTGCTGACAAGTTGCTTCTACTAAATACAAAGTTTGTTCATTCATGACCATATTATTAGTTTTCATAACCAATACAAGAGTTTGTTCATGCTCAGTCAATGACTTTGTTCATAGACAATGCAGTAGTTTGCTCATGCTCGGTCTTTGGCTTTGTTCATAGAGAATATAGAAGTTTGTTCATTCATGACCATATTATTAGTTTTTGTTCATGCTTAGTCTTTGTTTGTTCATAGAGAATACGGGAGTTTGTTCATGCCCAGTCTATGACTTTGTCATAGAGAGTATAGAAGTTTGGTCATTCATGACCATATTATTAGTTTTCATAATCAATTCAAGAGTTTGTTCATACTCAGTCTATGGCTCTGTTCATAGATAATATAAAAGTTTGTACATTCATAACCATATTATTAGTTTTCATAACCAGCACAAGAGTTTGTTCATGCTCAGTCTATGACTTTTTTCATAGAGAATATAGAAGTTTTTTTTACTAGTCAATCGATTTTGCTGACAAGTTACTTTTACTAAATACATAGTTTGTTTATGGTTGCTCAATTGTTTTTTTGTAATCTAAAAATGTGTTGACAACGAGTATAGAAGTTTGTTCATGATTGTCACGTCCCAATTAGGGACGTGACTGGTACGCAAGGGACTAGTTCTCTTACGGGAGCCTCTAGAACGCTTTTCATAAAAACATGCACTTTAACTTTAATTAAAAACAAATAAAACCTTTCTTTTCTGAATAACATAAACTATTTTATGATAAACATAAATATACATGATAAAATACGCGACTGGTCCAATAATCATGTCTGTATACAATTGGAGCACTCTAGACATAACTCGATTACAAAATAAAAATAAACTAACAATCCTTATGGGTAGCTTCACTCAAGTTGAACTGTTAACTCTTGAATGCTGATGTCACTACACTGACCATAAACTCATGCTCTGCTATGCTGCTTCGAAACTTGTAACTGGAGGAGGAGGTGAAGGGTGAGAACTCTAGGAAAGTCTCAGGGAAAGGTCGTCTGCATGGCGACATGGGACACATCAAAAAATATGGCATGCAGATGCAATACCTAATATGTGTGTGTGTGTGTGTGTGTGTCAATCATAAAATATTTCTATAATAATAATTAATACATAAAAAAGAATTGAAGACATAACCAGTTAAGGAGTTCTCTAGATCGACATTCCGAGCATTACGAATTCATTTTATTATGCATTATCCTGGATGCACTACCCAATCTGAGACCATAGATTCATAATAGTTAGTCTTGGCGCACTACCCAAGAACCTAGGTCACGACAGTTGGGGATACACTGCCCAAGCCCATAGATTCCTGAAAGTTAGCCCTAATCTACATGATACATGACACCAGGCATAATGGACTACCATGTTCGGGCTTTACGGTCTTGCCTAAATCTACATGAATCCTATTCTACTTTACGATCGTACAAGGTATACCAAGGTCAACGTAGGTTGTCGCTGACTTACACTTATATCCTAGATATCCTCCCATGAAAATAGCTTTTAAATACATAGCATTATAACTTAATCATTTAACTAATATCGATAGCATATGACTTAATATCTTTAAGTGTTTTATGTTGGAAAAATAAAGGTAGACTAAGATCTCATGCTTAAGGAGGTTCCCAGGTAAGAGAGATGCGTCACAATGGACAAATTAAGTACCAAGTCTTATCCTTAACCTGAACCTTTCCTTAACATAAGTTTTCGTCCATCATAATCTTTCCTTAACTATGATCTTTTAAAGGTTTAACCAAACAATATGAATATCACTTAATATTAATCATACACACGCAACATGACTTTATTTAATGCGAATAAACAAGTGGTCCAATGTGGTTCTAAACTAATTTCATGATTTTTAAAATAGCTTTGTAAATATTTATCTCATAATTAAAAAGGATTTTAAATAAATAATCATGAGAAAATAAATAATTAAATAAAAGACTAACTAGTTTCATAAATAAAATAATAAATTCTACCGCTAAGATTTTATAAAACATAAATAAGATAATGCAAAAATAAATAAAATAAATAAATAAATAAATAGCTTTAAAAATAAATATATGGTCTAAAATAGACCGTGAAGAAAGCCATTCACCTTAACATGATTGACTGCTAAGGAGCACTAAGCTGGGAGCTCCGGACACCCTACATGGAGGCACTGCTTCCCCACGAACGGAAGACAAGAGAGAGAAAAGTAATAAAAATTAATTAGAGTGAAAAGTCTCATAAAATTGTGGCCTCTCAAGCTCTTGGAGTGAATTAGCAAGTCTAAACTCTCACGGGAAGCCTCTATATATAGGGGAAGAGGAGAGCCCCTTCTACAACGCTAATCGATGTGGGACTAGTTTTTGCACTCGTCTCACGCGAGATGAATCCGGTGTGAACATCGTCTTGCGCGAGATGAGCTCTAGAAACCACTTTTGCCTTCCCTGTCTATCGTCTCACACGAGATGACTATATGTCTCACGCGAGACATGCCCTGTGACTAGCATCTCGCGCGAGATGCCCTTCTTTTTTTCTCTCTCTATCTTCTAAGGGTCGTCACAGTCTTCCCCCTTTAAGACATCTAGTCCCCAAATGTCACGACCTTCTTCCTCTTAACCTTCTGACCTTTATCATGCTTCCGCTGCGCTTCTTTAATATTTCGTACCCACCCTTATAGCTACCTGCTTAACATATGCTAACTAGGTGGGAGGACAAAGAAAAGAGGACACAAATGACATAACTGACTCTGACATGCTTACTGGGCTCTAGACATGACTGACTCTTCTAACTGTCCCTAGACATGACATGACTGGCGTCCTATAGGCCATATGTAACATTATGTCTTATATAAAAGGGGCGCCTACCATTTTCACAATCGTAACTTTACTTAAGGACACTTGCTCCAATAGATACAGGGAAACCTACTGCTCTGATACCACTCTGTCACGTCCCTAGTTGGGACGTGATAATGACCAACTTGTTGGTTTTTATAAACAATCCAAGAGTTTGTTCATGCTCAGTCTATGACTTTATTACATAGAATATAGAAGTTTGTTTATATTCAAGCTAAGACTTTGTTTGTTTGTATAAATGTGTAACATATAATCAAATAGCCAAAAGAAAAAAATTACACTAGTTCTCAATCTGCAGAATAACCAAAATAAGTATAATTTAAAGCTTGTAAAAAATGCTACAAATAACCAAAACAGTACTTCCTAATGGCTACATAACTTTTTTCCACTTTTGCAAAATCTTCAATTTTCTTGGCTTGTGTTCCATACGGTGGCGTTGCTTGTGTGTTGGTGTACGATTGATCTTGCATGAATTGCATAACGTAAATTAAAGAGACAGCAAAGAAATATTTAAGCACCGTTATTTACATGCCTGAATACTTGAACCATAGTTATGGTGCATCGATTGTAGCAATGACAAAAATTCACTTGGGAATTGTTATAAAATTCTTTGACATGTTCCAACGAATCAAACAGCATTCCAATCATAGGCACTATATCGTCCAAGTTGATTGAATCACCTTGCATGTTATTTGTGCCCTGCTAATGAATGAATATAACATTATCCACATTCATAAACAAACTTGTGAACAAATATTGTACAAGTAAACAAACCTTTAATAAGTAGTAAACAAACATTTTGGTATCATTAAACAACATTTCAAAAAATCCACAATCAGCAAGTATACATTCACCACCTCCACACTTGTGAACAAATATTAAACAAATAGTTGTACACTCGTAAACAAATATTGATACACAGATAAACAAACATTTCAGGTATATCTAAACAAACCTTTGGTAAGTAATGAACAAACACTTTGATATCATTAACCAACATTTCAAAGAAATCCACAATCAGCAAGTATACATTCACCACAAGCCAACTTACATCTATGTTCAGTTCTACAGATCTAATTGACAGTGGCAACACTAAGGAGATTTAACGAACAATGAATGCAAATCACAAACAAATAAGTGTTCGTTGAGCAACAAACATGATGGAGAAACATAAAAAAAAAAAACCATGATGATAGAGGATGATGGTACTTGTGAAATGTTGGTGGAGATTCGCAGGTTAGATTGGCATGAGATTTAAACATAAGAAATTCACAAGCTGATAGGGATTGAGAAAAGTAAGCTAAAATTGAGAATCACGAGCTATAGGTTGCCACACAAACAACGAGCTGTTGGATGGAGAATAGCAAGATGTTGGCGGCGCGAGTGATTGCATAACCACACATGTGGGGTGACTAATAGAAAAATACGTATCTCAACTTCTAATACATGTGTTGTTGGCTATATAGTGGACACAATATTGGTGTATAGCAAAACTGTTTCTTAAATTATAGAATAATGACACCTTTGATTTAGTGAAAAAGTGTAAATACCAAGCAAGACAACGGAGAAACCACCATGTTTTTATAGGTCACTTAACATTAGGCACTAGATGTGGTATTACAAGATGACAATTAAATCAGTTCATTAAAGTTTTAACTGGTTAAACGTGATTCAGATTCAATTATGTGCATCGAGAAGGGACATAATATACTATAAATATCAATATGCATATATAAACTGAAAAAAAAACAGATAAATACAAAATTACATATTACATAATGTAATACAGACAAAAAGAGAGAAACACAGTATAAAATGGGCAGGTCCATACTCCACATAGAATGATGCGCAGGCCCACGATAAACAAAATGTTGCCCCGGGAAATAGGCCCATTATCTTCAGGGCCATATCATGCAGAACAAAAATAAAAAGAAAAAATAGCATTTGGTAAGAGATTAGACAGTGGTAAAAGATTGAATAGGGAAAAAAAAATGGACAATGACCATTGCAACAAAAGAAAATGTGGAGCTGGATAGGAGCACGTAAGACAATCCGATCAGTGATCAAACAGTGGAAATCAAGAAATAACCATGTCTTCTGAAGTTTTAAGATAGCAAGATCCATCCAAACAAATAAAAATAAAGACAAGAAAAGACCATTGGCATCTATGCATATAATTTTATTTTATTTTTCACACGGGAAAAGTGAAAAAAAGTTTTAATAAGAAATATAATAATATTAAGCTTTGCTGAGGAATGTTCTCAAGACACATTTTAACAATTGTCCTAAGATAAAACTAATTACTTCCTCCGTCCTAAATTAACTGTCTCTTTCACTTTTTTATTCATTGATCAACCAATGTATCTGGACATAACTGTGTTCCGATACATTGATATATTAATAAACCAAAAAAGTGAAAACGATAGTTAATTTGAGATGGAGGGAGTAACAAAACCCTAAAATGAAAGAACCCTAACCGTAAACAAAATCTTACAACCTACATAAATAAAACTCCCTATGATGCATACAAAATAACTGCATAGGATCAAAATAAGTGTAAATAAATGATTATGTACCTATTTATTCATTATGGAAAAATGGAACAAAAGCTAATAGCTAAGTCATTTTTCTTCAGTTTCTATATTTGGCCACCCTTGATCTGCCTGTGACTTGACAAATTCGGCTAATACTTTGATATCTTCATCTTCCAATCGAGCTCCAAATGTGCACTGGCCACGTGGCATGCATTCTTTGCCAAATCCCTGCATGTATGCAACCATAAGACATTCTTCCACCAATTAAGCAGAATCTCAATATTTATATGAAAAATTTAAACCAGTTAGCATAAACTGTTTTGTTTTAAACCAGTTACATACAATGTTCTCAAGTTTTGTTCATTTTCCTCTTAATTCCCTACGTAACTAATTTAATATGTATAAAGAACTCATATCCTTAGTCTACACAAGATAGCTTACAGGCATTCTTCCTTTGCCATAGTACGTGACACGGTAGATCGCTTCTTCTGTATCAACTCCATTTCTGTTGTAGCAACATTTGGATTATTTCAAAGATAGTTAACAAAAAACTGAGAAGTTTTCTACAACTATTGCAATAGAACAAACAACTAATTGAAAATTTCAAGTTCACATTTGTGATCCACCAATGATAAGCAAGCAATTTACAAGAAAGGACTATTGATTGAAGCCTTTAATTTAGGCCAGCTGAGAAATTTTCATATAAAATAATTGACAGAATATCATCACATTCTGTAAGAAAACTTCAGTGCTTGCTATCCCCATCATATTTTCAATTCACATCTTGAGGGTTCTAAGGTTGTTGTCAGTTACCTCTGTAAATCCTTTGTAAATAGAGTTGCCCCCTGAAAGGGTAAAAAATATGAAGAGAATGAGAACCAAAGAAGAAACTAATTTGGGTTTGCAAGGACATAAAAGAGATGATGCAATGCATAAGGGGGTGGTGCTCACTGGTTGTATTATGTTTCCACCTGCATCATGGCATCCAATACAAGTTTGATTGAACAATGTAGCTCCTTTCTGAATATCTAAGGTTTGGCCACTTGAAACTGTATAACAGAACAAGCTCAGAAACACAAAACAAATGCTCCTTTAATCTTTTAATATATACAGGTTACGCTTAGAATAGCTGACAAGCGCAGAGATGCAAGTTCAGTTTGTAGCAAACTTTCTTCTCTTAGATTAGAAAGATAAGTGAAACTAGCGAAAGAAGAACAAAAGAAATCATCTTCAACCAATTGGCATGCACCAACGATGACTCTAGCAAGCCTTGGACGCAACAAACTATCAGTTTATTGTAAGGGTATCTGTTAGTAGTGGCTAGATTGGTTAAGAGTTAGTTATATATGAGTGTGTTAGAAGTTTGGAAAGCTTCCCCCAAAATTGAGAGAGGAAGAGATGCATTGGCTACTAAGGTGAGACCTATTTTGCTGAGCCATTTTGGCCATAAGTATGTGGACAGGATAGTCTGCGAACAATTCCTAGAGTGTTGAGGACTTTAGTAAATGCGAGGAACTCTTTTGCATTGTCAGATTGGAATGCTTTTATTTTCTTTGGTGGTTGGTGCTCTTTCAATGTTTTGAAGTGCGGGAAGCTAATTAATGCTTGAGATCTTTGTTGCAGCTAGTAACTCCAAGTATGTTTGGAATAGGCAACAGTAAAGCTAATGTAATTGCGGGCACCATTAGTGGAAGCAAATGGAGCGGGGCCCCAAATATTGACTAAAACTTATTGTAGAGGTTCATTATAAACAGATTCAGAAAGGGAAAAGAGAAGTTGATGAGATTCTCCGAGACAACAGGCTTTACCAGAAAAGAAATTTTATTCATATCACATTGTGTATTATTTCAATGACTCAGGAACTTTTTATTTACAACTTTGCTTGAGGGGTGGCCTATCCTAGCATGCCAGACAGAAAATTCTTGCTTATTTGACTAATTTTGTGCAGTAATTGTACAAGCCGAATCCGAAGTACAGACTCTTGATGCAGTAAAGGTAAGAGTATCCATGGATCTTTAAAAAGAGTAAGATTTGTAATTATGATTGAATATACAGGCTGAAGCCATTAGCCACATGACGTAAAGCTATAACAGACTCACATACAAGTTTATAACTCACTCTTAACCAATATAACCACTACTAACAGAATCTATGAATCATATAATGTGCCAACTACCGAGGTCCCATATAGAAAAAATTGCTTTGCATCGAAAATATCTTCCAAGAAATTAGTTTTCACTCAAGCTTAAGTAAGAAACAAATCTTTTCTTAAAGAAAATTAGTTTCCAAAATTGTGCAACTTTGTTAATTGTTGTTGCATTCACAGGAATCACTCAAGAAAAGAAAAAGATTGAATTGGAGTTTGAATCAAGAGCAGGGGCATTTTAGTATTTGACACTGACACCTCACCTGGGGTACCGGTAATCGGAGATAAGGCCAGGAAAGCAGCCACGAGAGGAGGGCCCAACAATCTCTTGAAAATTTTCAATTCATTTCCCTTTGTGGCAACGCAGTTCTCTCCCCTTTTCACATTATCCTTCAAGCGTTCCTCTTGTGAGTCGGAGATTACATTACAATTCATAAAATAAAATATAATTAAAAAAAGAGGGGAAAAAGTGAGAGAGAAGAGATTGAATAACCTTGAGGGAGAGAAAGCGAGCGTAATCAGTGCAAGTAGAAATCAGGCCAGCAAGCTCCATAAGGTTGTGACTAAAATGGATAACGTGTACGAGTCTCCGGGAGTAGCCAAAGGTGGAAATGTCATACAAAAAGGTATAAAAATCACATCACTATATATAACAATTGGATGGATTGGTAAGAAATGAATTTGATTTGATTTTGGAACCTAAATATTAGAGGAGCAAATTAAATATGGTGTTTAAGACGTGTGGAAGACCCTTATATCATCAACCTATATTTTGTGCTTCTTTAGTTCTTAGTTTAGGTGCTCAATACTTAAGTTTAGTAAATTAAAAATGAGTTTGAATAATATTTATTTTATTTAGTTTACAAAACTTAAGTTTGAGAAAATTTAAAATTAAGTTTGTCAATTGAAACAAAAAGTTATTTTTAGTTTAAATTTTAAATTTTAAAAAACGAAAGTTATGTTTTTAATTTTTATAAATCACTCACTCTCAGTCAAAATATATTAATTTACAAAATGAAGCTTTTTACAAATTTCATCCCAAATGAAGCTTCATTTACAAATTTCATCCCAAATGAAGCTTTTTACAAAATCTTTAAAACAAAACAGTACCAATATTATTTGTTCGCAAGTAATTCGTATGAGGTACGAGGTTACCTGAACGGGTAGGGAAGGCGCCTTGAGGGAAGCTCTAAGTCTGAGGGCGAAGGCTCCGACTGGGTTCGGAGGCTCGGACGAAAGCTTCAAGCGGGTTCCTTTCGGAGAGAGTGCGGCATCGGGGTTTACCTGCAAAGGCACCCCGAGGCTCAAGTAAGCACAAGGATTAGGAGAATTCTCTAAGAAGAGAATGAGAGGTACCTGGTGACCTGATGGGTCGTGTGCTTTTATAGATGAGCTTAGAGTGTAAAGATAGAGGTAAGATAGAGATAAAGCGAGGGGGTTTGCTTATCCGCTCCCCGGTTTATCTTTTCCCGCTTATCCAGGAGTTGGTTGCGGACTGAGGAGGAGAGGTTGCCGCTACCTCCTGTTGGCCTTGTTGGGTTGGACCGAGTTTGGAGTCTTTGGGCTTATGACCTTCTCCTCCTCTAAGCGCCATGAGCCTTCTCTTTTTGGGCCGATGGAGAGCCTCTTCTGCTCCTTAGTGGGTTGGGCCCTTCGGGTCTTTAGAGAATGTGAGTTCCTCTCCCTCTTAGAGGGTTAAAGCTCTCGGACCCGGCTTTTAGCCCGTAATATTATTCAATGTCAAATTGAATTTGAAAGTTGCATCTGTAATAATTTATGGAGATTATTTATATTTGAGAAGTTATTTATATACATCATGGCTCTAATCTCAATCTAATCGTGTAAGTGGATAGGATAAGGAAAAATGAATTTATTTGCACAAGATATGAATTATAACTAGACTAGAAGTTGCTTATGATATTATATTTGAAAGTTTCGCTAAACCCTAAAGTTGCCAAATCATCGGGAGCTTTAAGCAGCGTAGCATTGACATCCAAGGTGGAGGCACTGCTTCCCCACAAAATAGAGATAGAAGTCCCAACACTGGGTGAAACCTCATGAGCTCTGAATGAAATTGGCAAAAAATGGCAACTGAAGCTTTACCTGTGAGTTTCTTTATAGGGGAAGTAAATCTCCTCCCCAAGCTTCCACAAGTGATGTGAGACCTGGATTCTGAAATCACCGAGCCATTGCAACGCTACTCTTTTCCATACCGCTACAACGAGCTGTCCGCATTGCAACACCTCGCTCGCTTTTTCCCTTAATGACCCTTCCTAAGGTACTTACGAAAACGGGTCATCACACTAGTTACTAATGAACTATGTACCATCATATATTTTTCAATGCAAAATTCGTCTAAAACTTAAAAATTCGTTAGTAATTTAACAAAATTTGTTGTTAAATCTATCAGTATATGGCGTTTTTTGTAGTGAAAACATTTATAGCTAATGTTCACTTTGATCCTTGAAACTGTCGCAAGTCATTTTAGTCATTGGGTTCATTATCACAATTTTTTCATCATATTTTCATTAATGTCACATTAAATAAGACTGTGACCTTAACTACGACTGTAAATGAGTTATGGCAACACCTAGAATTGCAAATAAGATTGTGGGAGCATCTGTGATTACAAATAAAGTTGTGGTATCACACAAGTGAGATTTGCACAAGTATTGCCACAACCACACATTTCAATCATAAGTGATGTCACAATCTCATATGTAGGCCTTGTTGTTGTTACAATGTGACAAACTAGGCACGGTAACTAAATGACTAACTTGATTTAGGACTTACTCCCTCTGTCCACAAATAAAATTCCTTTTAGCAAAAGAAAAAAACAAATTGTCCACAAATATTTGCCGTTTTAAAATTTTAATGTAGTGTTAATTATTTGTTTCCATGTTTTATCCTTATTTAATAGAGAGAGAGAGAGAGAGAATTTTATAAGGAGAATTTGAAAAAATTCTAAAGGGTAAAATTTTCAAGTTAATATAAATTTTTTGGATACTTGTGTAATATTAATGATTTCTTAATAAGTGCGCAAAAACCTTAAAACTCTTTTATTTGTGGATGGAGGGAGTATAATTTTTGGAATTAGAAAGTCAATTTTTAAATTTTAAAGATCAAAGTGACTTATATTTGTAATTTGAAGGACCAAAACAAGTATTAACCCAAACATTTTATTTGTGACAATGCAGGATTAATGTGTCTAACAATTGGCAATGATAAGTACCACATTAAGAGTTTCTTGTTTAAAGAGGTCAATTTGTCCCACGCCAAAAAAGAAAAATGCAAGAGGACCCATTCCATTTAATAGGTTTTTGTTGTCTCTCATTGTATTCACCGGTGAGAACAATGATTAGTTCTTTCGGGTACTATATGTCTATTTAAGGAGTAAACATTAATAATGAGTTTTAGAACTATTTTGTACCTAAGACAAGAATTGAACCCACATCACGTTATAGCGTTTGTATGAGGTAATCTATCTATATTACTGATAATCTGTTTTTTAAATTACCTGGCAATCGACATTGACCTATTTGATAAGATATGAGTGCCAGTAATTTGAATGATAATTCATATTACCTTCAAAGTAGTAATGTGAGTTACGTCCATGGAGTGTTTATCTAGACTACCACATCTCAGGTAATCCTTGAACATCTGTTTTGACACAAATACCCTCAACTTTATTAACACAAACACTCATCTCCCTCTATGATATTCTCCAACCACCACTATTGTCACCACCATTGTCATCCCCACTACTACCACCACGACCACCACCGCTAACTCCACCACTGTTACTGTCATTGTCACCCATCGCTACCACTACACCCCTGTTGCCACCACAACCATCACCACCACCTACCACTACCACCATTACCATTGTTTCCGCCCATTGCCTTACCACCACCACCCATTGCCGTCACAACCACCACCATTGTTGCCACAACCACCATCCCCACCTTTGACTCCACCACTAATGCCATCACCCCAATGCCATTGCTACCACCATTAACTGTTGTCACCGCCAATACCACTATCACCCATAACCTACCACCCACCACCCACCACCACCACTACTTACCATCAGAGCTATCACCACCACAATTGTTGTTGTCGCCTTCACAATCGCGCCACCACTACTACAACACACCATCCAATTTTTATTTCTATGATTATTTGTTTATTTTATAGTTTTTAATTTTACTATTATTTAATTTAATTTTAATTATTTTCATTATTATTTTGTTGATATTTATTTTCTTATTTAAAGATATTATGGTAAAATACATATATTATTATCCAGTAACCTTTAATTTTTTTTAAAAGATAATTTAAATTAGCATTAATTTTAAGAGTAAGGGAGATATATCTCGTGGAAGATAGTATGTTTTACGTTTGACCGTTGTTAATTATCTATATTTATATTCACAGAATCATAACACATGGAATAGGAGGGGATTAACAAAGAAAACGTGAATTACAGGGAAAAAAACTATAAAGGAAGATGATAAACAAGTGTCGATTGTTGAAGAGACGTCTATTTAACGTAATCGCCTCTTCTCTTCCGCTGTGAGCCGTTGAAATCAGTGCTGGCACACTCAACCACGCAATTGCTTCCCTCCAATTCCCAATTAGGGTTTCCATCCCTTCACCAAACTCCCCCAATTTCAACGAGCACATCGACCGATTGTTCCCGTTTGCTCGTTGCTAGGGTTTTCATCTGCAGATGGCGATCCTGTTGGAGGATATCCTTAAATCCGTGGAGCTATGGTTGAGCCTCATCAAGACTCCCCAGAAGCAGCTACACGAGAACCCTAATTTGGACCCTGTGTTGCTGGTGCCTGGTATTGCTGGCTCCATGCTCAACGCCGTTGACGATCGCGATGGTAGCGAAGAACGGGTATGGGTTCGGTTCCTCTCTGCCGAGTACAAGTTGAAAACCAAGCTTTGGTCACGTTACGACCCTTCTACAGGTAATCAACCATATTTTTTGTTTGGATTCTTACGAAAATAGGGAAAAATAAATAAATGAATTTAAGACTTTTAGCTCATGCTCTCTAGTAAGTTGCTAATATAGGTTAGTTCGTTTCTAGATACCAACGAGGTTCTGACTTCATTGTTGGATAGAAGAAACTTGATGAATATGATGAGTGTATATACATTTGCAATAAATACAAATTGATTGTTAAATATAATCTGTCTCACTTTAATTTAATATTTGCATTACTTAGTGACTGCAGCGAGGCCAGTGAGAGTGTGAGACAATGAACCAGCCTCATGATGGAATAATTGTTATATTTGGTGAGATTAACAGTTCTGGTAATCATTTTATTTTTTTGTAAACCAGGGAAAACCGAATCCATGGATACAAATACTAGAATTACAGTTCCTGAAGATAGGGGTGGACTCTATGCGATTGATATTCTGGACCCTGACTTGGTATGCCTATTTTTAATCTGATGTGCGTGAACTACAATGCAGATGGCCAAACAGTTGATTCTTGGATCTTACGTAAATTTTGTGATGCAGTTAATTGGATGTGAGTCTGTGTATTATTTTCATGACATGATCGTTGAAATGCTTAAATGGGGGTATGAAGAGGGAAAGACACTTTTTGGATTTGGCTATGATTTTCGCCAGAGCAACAGGTAACTAATTAACTTGAAACTGGAACTGTTTACTTTTTTGATGATATTAATTTGACCGAACTTGAAAAAGCACGAGTCAAACACGGCACTCTTCAAATCTGCGCAGGTTGTGAGATTATTTCATTTTAAAAATAAATTATTCCATCACATTTACGTAATGAAATTGGGTCCTATATGATTTTTACAGTGTGTTTTATAATTTGCATTTACTTGTACAAAATGAGAAGTTTTCTTAGAAAGCTATTATCTGACAAACAAGTATAGCATATGAAGTGGACTATAATTGGGCAAATGAATTTAATCTGAATTGCATCTCTCTATCGTATCTGTTGGGTGTTGTTTTCCTAGTGGTATGATTTCCCACAATCCAGGGGATGAGGTCTCTTAACAACTATTTACTCTTCATGAAAGTGAAAGCAATTTCTCTAACAACTATTCTATTTATTTTTATTTAGGTTGCAGGAAACAATGGATAAGTTGGCTGCAAAATTAGAAGCAGTGTATAATGCTGCAGGGGGGAAAAAGATAAATGTCATAACTCATTCTATGGGTGGTCTTTTGGTGAAATGTTTCATGTGCCTGCGAAGTGATGTAAGACATCCATTAAGCTTCTCAAATCAGTTTGGTTTTATTTGTAGTTTCCTATAGCCTTATATTTTCCATAGTCAATTAATGGTAAAACTTCTAGCTTTGGAATTTAGTTACCTCTGAAAGGTAAAGTCTACAATTTTCTTCTTGTTATTTTGCAGATTTTTGAGAAATATGTTAAGAATTGGATTGCAATTGCTGCGCCGTTCCAGGGTAAGTTATTCTATTCTATGTTTACCTCAAAGTTCAGAAGTAAAAGGTAATGATATTAGATGGAAATGCCCCTTTAAGCATTTCAATACAACTTATAAAGTTGGTGCTTCTGAAAGGGAAAATATTTAAATTTGATAGGAGATATTAGTGGAACAATCTAGAAATGAGTCGGAATGACATGTAGTGATTATAAGTAATGAATTCTTAAATATTTACATTTTTCTTTTATAAGATAATGAAATTCAGATTCAAATTTGTGATGATGACACTTTGGTGGCACAACCGAGAGATCCAGCATATTTCTGCATACGTGTTTCTCTTGTTATATTGGTTATTTCAGCTTGCTAGAGCTTTCTTAAGTCTTTTTCACCATTGCAAGTGTGTCATAGTGCAGTTACACATTGTTCTACAGGTGCACCTGGATGTACCAATTCTACCTTTTTAAATGGAATGTCATTTGTGGAGGGATGGGAGCAGAAGCTTTATATTTCCAAATGGAGCATGCACCAGTTGGTACAAATCAATTATTTATGTGACTTATTAATACAACACCTATTATGGAAACTTCTCAGAGTCACCCTGCTGTTCCCATCTAGTATATCATAATATCATTATTTATGACATTTTCTCTGTTATGTACAGAAATTTGAGGGAGCCGAGTACATGTAACAAGTCAAAGTTCATTATTTTGACTGTCTCAGAAATTTATCTTTAACTTTCTATGATGGAAACTGACAGTAATGTGAATATTTTAAGTGTTCATTAATCAATATGAAGAAATGGGAAAAGGCTAATGAGTCTTCCTAAAAGTATAAAAATAAGGGCAAATACCTAAAATGCTTATCGAGTCTTTTTGATCATCAGTTCACAATGCACAATCATAATTTTGAGATGTATGGTTGTATCAGCAGAAAAAATATATGTAGTGACATAAAACAAAAGAAAATGAAAGATATTTGCATGCTATTATTCATAGTTTTGTACACTTTTTTTGACATCTGGACTGCATTTTCATGCTTGATCACTTGATAGTTGATATTGACTAGATGATTTGGATTTTCCAGGGCATGTATTTTTGGGTACTGTGCTCTATTTCTATTGCTTGTCATGCTTACTGTGCGCAATATTATTTAGGCATAATCTTGCATGTGGATTTTCTTTATGCATGCATCTTATTGCTATTTATTTTGGCATTTTTGTTTTTATCTTGATATTTAGATGCTTTGGCATTGTAGTTATTTATTGAAGCTTGTTACATTGTTACAGCTGATTGAATGTCCATCAATATATGAATTGATGGGTGGTCCCAATTTTCAATGGGAGCTCGCTCCTCGTCTGGAATTGTGGCGCGAGAAACTTAATTCTGATGGGAAACCTCATATAATTCTGGAGTCATATTCGCCATGTGATAGCATCGAGGTTTTGAAGCAAGCTCTTGCAAACAACACCGTAAGTTTAGAATGCAGATTAGTGTTAGTTAAATACTCTTGAGTATACATTTCTGTCAAATTGAATGTTTTCTAGTTATCTCTGATGTTAGAAACCTTGCCTTTTCCCATATCTACACTTAAACTTGGAACTTCATTCAATTTGATACTCCTTCCGGTACACTTAATGTGTCACTTTAGCCTTTTTCACAAGGATTAAGCAAGGAACTCAAAACCAATGCTTAAATGTGAAGTTTGTTTACTAAAATACCCTTATTTAATTATAAACATCTAATTAATTCATCCTGTTAACGTTACACTATATTTCTTGGTTAATGGTGTTTTTAGAATTATGTGAAGGGTCAAATTGCAAAATGAATAATAAATGCTGTATAGAGGTATGTGAGAGTGAGAGTGAGCATGGAAGTTAAAATGGACAAAAAATAATTTCTTGAAAGTGACAAATAAAGTGCATTAATATATCATATAGATTAGGAAAGCTTTTTTTCCCTTGATTTGGAAAAAGGGGGGGGTTGGTTAAATTGCTTATTTTCATGCACTGTAGAATTGCATGCATTTGGGAAGTTCAAGAGTTGGTGTTAATTGAAGATCTACTCATATAAAGTGTTTACAAGTGTATTGCTTAGTTAGATTGCTAATGATATCTATCTGTGATGCAGGTTAATTATGATGGCGAGGTTTTGCCCTTGCCCTTCAACTTGGACATCTTGAAATGGGCAAATCAAACATGGGAGATTCTGTCCTCTGCCAAACTTCCCTCTCAAGTTAAATTTTACAACATTTACGGGACCAATCTTGAGACACCTCATAGTGTTTGGTAATGCTTCTATCATTTATTTAGATGTTTCCATTGTTGCCCCAGAATTGGAATTTATCAATTATACTAAGAATGTTTAGTTGGTTTATATTGTTCTTTTGAAAGTATGCTACTCTCACTTTACGTAATTACAATTCTGCAGCTATGGAAGTGCTGCCAATCCCGTGTCAGATCTGCAACAGCTACGCTATCTTGAGGTGGTCATTACATTTGTAACTGTACCAAATATATTTCTCTTGATGCATGTTAAGTATCAAAGCAGAGGGGAGGCAAATATGCTTTGGTGCACACAGTATCAAGCCCCTTGTTTGCAACACAGCACCTATCTATACTTCTATTGAAATCTGGGCAGTTTTCCATCTTCGTTTTTGGTCTGTAGTTTATTTTAGAGTTTTTTTGTTGAATGAATTTATAAAAACACACTTTTATAAATTTTAATTTTTGTAAAGCCCTCAGTTTAGACTTGTGCTATGTCCAGACTTTAGAATGTAGCATCCTCTGGCCTCTGCTTTGCTTAAACTTTATCTCACTAAAAAAGTATTCTATCAGTGGGCCTTGTTTTTTTTCTTTCCTTTCCTTTTCTCTTCTTCCATTTTGTGTAGTTATTTCAAATATTGAATTTTTTGTTGACATTTTTAGTGTCTTCTCTCTCTATTCTGATATAATTGAAATAAAAATTTTATTTGAACGAGTCTCCTGCTAAAACTGTGTGACCTAGTCCTCCCCTCAAATGCACTGATTTGTTAATTCTTTTCGTTCAGTTGCCAATGCTAACATTTACTAAAATTCAGGCCAAATTAATATGTGTTGATGGTGATGGAACAGTTCCAGTAGAGTCGGCTAAGGTGTGCTAACTTTCCTATGCATATATCTTTATGCAATTGATGATTTTTTTTAATTTTTTTGTTTGTGACCTTTACCTTGATTCATCATCTTATTGATTCTGTCTTTAAGTTTAAGCTACCATATCTTTATCCCAAATGCAGGCTGATGGGCTCAAAGCTGAGGCAAGGGTTGGAATCCCAGGTGAACATCGTGGTATCCTTTGTGACCCTCATTTGTTCCGAATTCTTAAGCACTGGCTGAAAGCTGGAGAGCCAGATCCTTTTTACAATCCTCTCAATGATTATGTGATTCTGCCCACTGCTTTTGAAATGGAGAGTCACAAAGAGAAGGGTCTAGAAGTAGCATCCGTCAAAGAGGAATGGGAAATTATTTCCAAAGACCAAGATGATCAAAGCAAAACTGATGATAAAATTTCGATGAGCTCCATATCAGTTTCACAGGAAGGAGCCGATCAATCTTATTCTGAGGCTCTTGCTACCGTCACTGTTCACCCTGGCAATGATGGTATACAGCATGTTCAACTGAATGCCGTTGCTGTTTCAGTTGATGCCGAATAAATCAGTTTCTGTTGATTTATGAGTGAATGGCGGGGAGGGAAAAAATTTCTGTACAGTTCGTTGTGGTTGCCATATCTTGTATATAAGGATAAGGATATTCGAAATGAAGATGATGCTATAATGCTCCATGTTTTATGTATGATATGTGAATGGGTATTTATTAGTTATGACTATATTTCTGCCATTTATCGTATGATGTTAATGAGTGGCATTCTTTGTACAAAGTTTATATAAAATAGTTACTGTATATTTGCCTATCTGTTACTGTTAATACCTTTCACATATTTCTCTCTTTCGTGATCCCCCTCCCCTCAATTTTTGGTTCGGGGAAGTATTGGCCGACTGGCAATACTTCTTTCCAATAATAATTAAGGTAATATAGTATTAGAATTAAGGAAATAATTTATTGGATTTATGTTGAAAATGGAGATGAGGAAAATAGAAGATTCAAACTGAATTATTATTTTTTTGAATCAGAGGCCGTGGAAGTTCAATTTTCGCTTCTGCATTTAAACATTAGTATGAGGAGGCATTAATCCTTGTCCAGTGGCACAAAATACTAATTTATTGATGCTCTGTATCGACTACACTAATGCAATTAATGCACTAAAGTCTATTTATTTCGAAAGCACTCCAACATTATACATCATAATATAAAACAAGTATAAAAAACTCTCATTCTCCGCTTTGGTACGTTCTGTAACTTGAACCTGGCAATAAGACATGTCTAGTCATAGTTCTTTGGTTTGATGGAAACACCTTTGATGACAAGCCCCTGCTTCCACATACCACCTTCATATTCATACATAGAGAACTCCATCTCCCCAGCACCTCCTTGTTGATCACTTGCTACAAACTCACCAACTGGAATCTCAATCCACCGCACCCTTAACTTGTCGATCAAATTCTCCTTGCGTTGCTGCCTCTTCCCCCCTGGAAGGGCTAGTCTTACATTCACAGGAACCTCCCACCCTTGTGCTGGATCTTTCAGCATCACAATGAATGATACTTGGTATGGAATCCCCGGTGAAAGCTTCCTGGTGTCGAATTTCCCATGCACTTCTAGCCAGCAAACTCTTTTCAGTTCAGCCATCTCTGTGATTGTGCCACTAGTGCAACAAACATCATATATAGCTTGCTCTAGTTAATTATGACTGGATCTATGTAATTAAGATCAATGTAATGTGCTTAAGTCATGAGATATTCAGTTTAACGAAGCATAGTTAAGTTGTTGTAAGCAAAAATCAAAACACATAGCAAGTGATTTTCATTAGATCGTGAACAATTTTCCTAAAGTTCAAGTCAATGAGAAAAAAATGTTATTTGTGTCACTTTTCTAAACACTTAAAGGGGGTTGTTTGAATGTTGGGTTTAAGAGGGAGGGGAAGAGAAGTCTTTAATTATATTGGTGATAGATGTGCACCTTGCTTCTTTTTGGGGTACCCATTTCCAATAGCGTTGATCTTGTGCCCAGGTGATGGAGAGTGCTCTTGCATACAGCATGAAACAGTTGGCATTGGACTTGTTCTCCACCCAGTATTTCTGAAAATCATGATGATGAATAAAAATAGAGCGTGCGAAAAGATGTTCAAAATCAATAAAATCTTAGGTCGAATGATCAGATCAGGTATTAAAGAATTAATTAAACTCGATGGCTGGCTTCAAGAACCCTGTCCTATATATGTATTATTATGTTTTGTAACTTTGTATGAATGATTAGCAACATGCAAGTTTTATGTGCGTGAAAGTACATATTGTTATGTATCAACATTTAAATAGTGAACGAATGAATGAATGAAGTTGCCTGGGTGTTATGGTGTAAGAAGACCCCATTATACAGCTGATCCCTGGAAGACTTGTCAACCGGCGAGTCTGCTTCCTTCAGTATGTCTTCACACTTGTGTGGGAAATTATTCAGTTCTTTGGATTGAGACTGAGGAGAGAGTAGCCATGCGTCCCTACTACTGCTGCTTGCTTCATGCGGCCTTGGCTGTTGCGGTGCTTCTGGTGACTGTGGTGGCCTAATTAACTGTGCCTGTGCCCTCTGTTGCTGCTGTTGTGGTTGCAATGATTGTGGCCTTGGCGGCTGCTGCTGTGGCTGGGGCCTTGGCTGTTGCTGTGCTTGTGGTGACTGTGGTGGCCTTAACTGTGCCTGTGCCTGTGGCCTCTGTTGCTGCTGTTGTGGTTGCAATGATTGTGGCCTTGGCTGCTGCTGCTGCTGCTGTGGCCTTGGCTGTTGCTGTGCTTGTGGTGACTGTGGTGGCCTTGGCTGTTGCTGTGCTTGTGGTGACTGTGGCCGCCTTAACTGTGCCTGTGGCCTCTGTTGTTGCTGTTGTGGTTCCAATGATTGTGGCTGCGGCTGTTGCTGTGGCTGTGATGGCTGTGGCAGCGGCTGCGGCTGCGGCTGTGATGGCTGTGGCTGTGATGGCTGTGGCCTTGACTCCTCAAGTTCTCGTGAAATTTCAGCGCCCATTTCTCTTCTTCACCTCTGCCCTCTACTGTGTATGCCCTCCACGCCATTCTCATGTTCTTCTACCTTTTATACCTCAACCCACTACTCCGTACCACACTTCTTATCATGTTGTATCAGATGCTTTCTGCATTTTTATATTCATTTTAAACTAATTTTCCATATTATTCGTGTCGTCTTTTAACAAATTTTAAATATATATATATGTATGGTATCGTATCCCTGTGTGTTGTTTCGCTTGGTTCCTTCCTAGCCACTATTGTTGCTTTCATTTTAGAAAAAAATTCCACATGATATATATATATATATATATATATATATATATATGAGATCATAGGATATATATGCTTTTAATTATTTTCAATTTATCATACTAGCAGACTTCTCAAGAAAAGGATTAAAAAAAAAATGAGAAATGCTGACATAACAATCCAATTTAGCAATCCTTAAACATAAAAATTTAGTTGCTCATTGGGATAAAATTCTTATTCTCATCCATTTATTATATGAAATATTAATAAATGAGACATCCTTATTTTCTAAATCACAAATATTTATAAAAGTATTAAATAACGTTTGGATGAGAGTAAAAACTTCTCCTGCTAAAAAAACAATTAAGAATTTCTCCTTTAAACAAGTCCCCACACATTTTTAGTGTAACTGTAGTATGAATTCCTCAAATTAGATTGTGACCGTAGAATAACTCAAAAAGAATGGCGCCGAAAAGGAGAAAAAGAAGGGGAAAAAAATGCTCCCAACCAAGCGGTAGAAAGAAACACAATGAAGATGACCCTAGAATAAGACAAACGAATAAAGCTAAAACTTTTGTACACTATACTTTGCCTTTTCATTGACGACATTAAAATATGCTATTAACTATTAAGGTAAGGTGATGAAAAATGATATTTTCGCATCAAAATACATAAACACTATGACAATGACATTTAATGAAGATTATAAAATATAATAAAAAAATTTAATCACTCTTTTCGGCAAATCACTCTTACTCTTGCTTTTAATCTTTTCACTCTATTTAAAATACGCAAACATCAACATAATAGAAATATGTACCAACATAATAAAGATAAATATCAACGTAATGAAATAAGTATCAACATATTCTAAAGTATCAACGTTATAAAATAAAGAACAGTAATACTTTCTTTTATAAACGTTGATATACATTTTATATGTTAATTCATTATATTGATACCTATGTTTATTACGTTGATATTCTGAGAAAGAATATGTTGATACCTATCTTTATTACGTTGATACTTATAACTATTATGTTGATATTTATTTCTATTATGTTGATACCTACAAGACAAATGAGTTTGACGTTGAGAGTGAGGAGAGGAGAGAGAAAATGTATCAAGTTGATACCTTTTATAATATGTTGATACTTATATTTGTTACGTTGATACTTGTTACTATTATGTTAATACCGTTGCGGCATGTGAGCTTCATACTATAGAGAGAGTGAGAGGAGAGGAGAGAGAGTCTGCTTTAATGAAGAGTCAGTATGTCATGATGTCTGACATGACAAAGAGAGAATGTGATTTGGTGGAGAGAAAATATGCTCAAAAGATTGGGAAATAATTATGGTGATACTTTTTTTAATATCTGTTCATATGCATTAGTGTTGATGTCATACGTTGATATCATCTGCATTAGAGATATTACCCATTATATTAAATATAATAATTTTATCTTTATTTTCTCCCATGCATAGTGTATATACGGTGCTAGTGTACCGTTGGAGTTCAAATAACAATTTTGTAAGGTAATTAAACATGGGGTTAATTTGGCCCGGTAGCTAGTTAAGACTTGAGTAACAGCAAGTGGCAAGGGTCAGTTATATGATTGATGGATCCCTTTTCTCTTCTTGTCCACCGATGAAATAAATAAATGGGAACTGTATTCCTTATGCCAAAGTTTGGAGCTTAATTAAAAAGCAAATTCTGGTTATATTTACGAGGGAAAAAAAAGCTAAATATTTATTCCACACAAGATAAGGCATGCATATATGCTTCTGGTTCTGGTTCTGATGGGTGAGTAATGGGTCTTATCCTGATTCCTTCTCTTCTGCTCCACATCTTTAATGGTTCTTGATTTTTTTATGTATACCTGCAGCCATGGAGAGCTTCTTTTGCTTTAATTTCTCCGACTCCTATATACAAATATTTCTTTTTTTATATTCAACAGAAAAAGTACACCCGTAATTAGACAATTTTTGCAGTTTACAGTTTGTTCTTTTCAATTTTTCTGCCTTGACAATTCATAATTCATCTAATTAGACACAGTTCAAAACATAAACTACTGATCAAAGGCTAGGCTTGGACACATTGTTTATTCCTTAAATGAGTATATATGCAGTACGCGATCGAATTGGTCATCGCTTCCAGCATTGGATACCAAAAAATCAGACTTGAACATTTTTCAATTGAAGTATTTAACAAGAACAAATGAGAAATTTTAATTCATATTAAAACAGAAGAATTTAACGATATATATATATAAAGTTTTCAATCTAAAATATCTCAGTTTATAAAATAAAAACCAACAACATCCAAAATAAATTAACAGATGGTCAGATCCTGTCTGTGAGATAATTAGAGCACTCTAAACATAATACAAAAATTCAACACAACAATTGGCTCACCAACAAAGGTCCTCAACAACTTAGAAGGTGAGAGGAAAGAAACTCAGATCAACACCTATATCTGAAAAAGAGAAAACAACGACAGAGTGAGTTTAGAAATTCAATGGTACGTCTAGGTAGATGCATTCATAGCCCAAAAGGGACAAGTGAAAAATCATGTAAATACATTAAACCAATTTATCTCATAATTCACATAAACAAATTATATAGAAAATACATTCCTTTTTAATAAAGCTCTCCTATAAAACCAATACCACAAAATCATTCAATGTCAGGCAACAGAGATCGTCCTATCTAGGTACGAAGCTCAGAAGATACAGTAGAGACCGACAACATATAAACCCCTCTCTCCATTGTGTTCAGTACATAGAGGCTAGTATAATATTTATATTTTTCTTACTAGTTAAGGTCTAAGTCATGGTGCACCAAGTCCAACATCTGTTGTCGTTGGCTACAAATCTTAACAAGACTTACTCAAAACCTAATTTGTAAAAAATTGAACGTAATTCTTTTCTTTTCATATCCAGGGCTCGCCCTTATTTCTACACCAATCTAAACTTTCTTGTTTGGCACATCAAGCCCAATTTCATTCGTTTTAACATAATCAAAATATCATCAACAGAAAATAATATGCAGTAAATGATTTTCATGCATTAATAGTAACATATCTTGTCCCATGTGTAAGTTCATAAAAAGATTCTCTTCCAAAAAACACATAGTTCGCATTTTCTTTCAAAATGGCATGAGTCTTCAACATCAAAATTTTCCGTTTCTCAAACCAATTCAGTTCCTTAAATGCTTTTGAAAACACAAACACACACACCATTATAAAAAAAAAAGGGTTAATTAAGTTTTTAGTCCCTGTAAAATTGAAAAGTTTGGTTTTAGTCCCTATATGAAAGTTTTAGTCCCTGTAAAATTGAAAAGTTTGGTTTTAGTCCCCGGAGTTGTATGAGAGTTGACCGTACTGACGTGGACGTGTCAGACGCTGACACGGCGCGCCACGCGGATGCCACGTGGCATACCCAAAACCCAACCCATGACCCGCGACCCCCCTGGCCCGACCCGTTTTTAAAATTAAAATAAAAAAAAAAAGCATTTTCCTCCCCAGCCCCGTCTCCTCCTCTCATCTCTCTCAACCACCCACCCACCCACCCACCCCACC
>QANU01054449.1:760282-830436 GCA_003254905.1 Nissolia schottii
GAGAGGAAGAGACAGGGGCTGGGGAGGAAAATGCTTTTTTTTTTTTAATTTTAATTTTAAAAACGGGTCGGGCCAAGCGGGTCGCGGGTCATGAGTTGGGTTTTGGGTATGCCACGTGACATCCCACGTGGCGCGCCGCGTCAGCGTCTGACACGTCCACGTCAGCACGGTCAACTCTCATACAACTCCAGGGATTAAAACCAAACTTTTCAATTTTACAGGGACTAAAACTTTCATATAGGGACTAAAACCAAACTTTTCAATTTTACAGGGACTAAAAACTTAATTAACCCAAAAAAAAATAACTATAAATCCAACTAGTTACTCACAAAAAGCCTCAAGGAGGCAGAACATAAGATCTACAAGCAATTAGAACCACAGACGCTTCACCAGAGTTTTCCAACACTATCGATAGCACAACAACACTATGGGTTAGAACCAATTTAACCTAAACCACAAAAAGCCCCCAAAAGTCAACCTAGGGTTTTCACTCAAACAACTCACAAGCTAGGAAATGCACAAAGTCAACTCAACAACAACACAACCAAGAGATTTAAGTTGGGAACTTACCCCCGAAGACCAAATTGAAGAAGAAATTCGGATTGAGCCTTTGGGTCACCACCAAGAGCTCCAAGAGACCTCCACTGGAGATTATATAGAGAAAAATGAGGGATGATGGTGATAATGGAGAGGGAGTGCAGGATTTGAAGAGATTTTGGGGTTAGAGTTTTATGTTTCCTAAAGAGAAAGGATAGAACAAGAGAGAGAGAGAGAGAGAGAGAGAGAGAGAGAGACTCAGTAAAAATGAGCCTTTCGTGCTATTTAAAAATGCACTAAACGTAAAACAATCGATTGCAAGGTTAGTGGCAATTGATTGCAACTATCCTTGACGTGAAACAATCGATTGCTAGCTCACCTGCAACAATCTATTGTTTCCACCTAGAATAACAAATTTTCAATTTCTTAAGGTTCCAACTCAATTCCTTTGATTCAAAGACCCCCAAAGGTTTTCAACAATTCTCCAACACGAAAAGAACACCGAGAACAAGTTAAAAACAACTAATGGTATGACAGATCATTACATTTTTTGCCTACAAATTCACATACACATCTTAAACTTAGGTCTCCCAAAATGTTAAATGCTAAACCATGTGAAGAAGGTTTTATACATTAATCTATGTGTGAAGCAATATTTTCAAACTAGCCTGCTATATCTTAAATTCATTCATTCCCATGAAAAGCCCTTTTCACTGCTTATTGATATTTGAGAATGGATATTCTCAATTTAATTTTTTGTCAATTATTATCAAGTATAATATCTCACTATCAGTTGAGGTGGTAAGATATACAAATGATATAAGTAATAAAGAAATTAATAGAAAAAAATCACATTTGACAACAAATCAAATTGAGAGAATTAATTCTCAGAACCACACTACCTTTCTACCATGCAGTCGCCACTTCGTACATACCAAAACTCTACATACTCAGCACTGCAGTTTCCGAAATCGAAAATTGACCAACTTTGATCAAATTCACTTGTACAACCAAAGCCTCTTCTTTAAATCAATTGAGCCTTCTAATAAAAGCACGCATATACAGGTTATTTGGCCCAATCTTGTGTTTCAGCCTTCAACCCACTAGCTATATAGAAGGAAAAAAGGGGTGGGCCCGGGGTTGGGGGGGTGGGGTTGGGTTATTTTTAATGTATTATTATTCGTTTCATTACTAATTATGTAATATCATACCTATAATTTCACCTAATTGAAAAAAAAATCACACAGTCTTTAAAGATTAACGTAGAGTTGATCTAAGTGATAGAGATTTCGACATCTTATTTAAAAGTCTCGAATTCGAGTTCTAAGAATAATTATAAAAAAAAAAAAAATCGTTCCCAGACTTATCTCCTAAACTCTAAAAACTACATATAACTTTTGAGGTATAAAATTTTGTGTTTTATCATATTGCGGTGTCTTAAGTGTAAAACTATCAAATATTAATAAAATGTATAATGGCATAAAAACATATAACTAAATTTACAAAATGCCTTTACCCTTTGTATTAGATGGGTATCCTTTGGATTAAATACCAGGTTCAAATAACAGTATTTCGTAACACTTTTTTTTTTCTTGGTAGAATCCTATCTATAGTTGGGCTAGTTACAGAAATGCAATGTGTGAGATCATACATGTCTCTTAAAAATGTGGCAGACAACAAGCCTGCATCCCTAGTAATTAACATGTAACGAGAATATATGTGTCAACAACCCCTGCGCAGATGACGGTGGCACTACTTACTTACTGTTTACAAGCACAATAGTATGAATTTAAAAACGTTTTTACAGGATGGATTTGATCCGCATCTTCGATGGAATAATGAACAATTGCAACTTGCAAGTTTGATTTAGAAAGCCAAACGGTTCCTCTCATGACTAATCTCATTTCCTTGAGATTTCAAATATGAGAAATGATATCATGATAATTATTTTGGATAACTTTTGAATAACTATACTCACAAAGATGTGAGGCCTACCATAGTGAGATTCACTCTATGAGTCTTACATTTGAAAGTATGATTGCTCAAAAGTTGTTCAAAATAATTGTCATAATAACATTATTCAATTAATATATACGCTACTAGAAAAATAGTAAGTAGCATCGAATTTACTGATGAAATTTATCTGTCGGAAGCTTCTAACAGATTTTTGGCCTAAAAACGTTGGAAATGCCTATGGAGAATATGTCTCCAAAACTTATTGACGGGCTCATAATCCAATGCTAAAACCGTCAGAAAAACCTCGTGTTGTTTAGCACAAACGTTTTACTGACGGAATATTTCGACAGCAATAGCGGTAAAATTTTTTTTAATATTTTGAGGTCGTTGTTGACAGAATATCAATATTTGAATTTCATTTGGGCAGAGAGATTGTCACGTTCTCAAAATGTGACGTTGATAGGTGGAGTTTGTACCCTATTTTATTATTCTATAATTGAACATTGCATACTAAAAATGTGTAATTTTAATGCTTAATTGATATATTTTGTACATTATCCTCTTTTGTGAGAAATTGAGAAAAATGCAATTTTAAGCACTATTTTATCTTAGAAATTAATATGTAGATTTCTTTTGTTCTTTTTTAGTTTTCTATTTTTATTGCAGAAAATAAATTGTCAAGATGATCATTGAAGATTTGAAGGAGATTTGATAAGATATAAATTTTGAAGAAGAGATTTGAAGAGAAGATTTGGATCAATAAATGCAAGATTGAATTCAAATTCAAAAGGACTTGGTTAAAGATTTGTTGAGGATTTTTAGTGTTGACTTTGCCACGGATTTTGCACCAAGATGGAGATTGAATCTCGATTTGACCTTAACTACAAAGTTGTAGATCTATCTCTTATCTTTAATTGGATATTTGAATCATCTCAATCCGATATCTGTAGCCAAAGTATTGCGATTTTACTAACTGTTGTGCTGAAAGTGCGGGATTTACTCCCACTTTAAGTTAATCTTCTACAAATAGATATCTCTCTCAACAACTTGGACACAACTTCATACTCAACATCCACTTTCATTTTCTGCACTTTTCCTTTTATTTTATGCACTTCAGGTTTATGTTAGTAGTGCTTAGTTATTCAAGTGGATCGCTCGCATTGACAACGCAAGCTCCCTATTTGCAAATTTCTTCCGTTATTGTTTTCAGGTTTTGTTATTTCAATTCTCCATTATTTTCTACTCTCTTATTATTTTTATTTATTATGAGCCTCTATCCTCCATCCATGGAAGGGTAGTTTTCTTAATATCTTGCATGCTGTAACTCTAGATTAGGATTAATTCGAGGTCTTGTGCTTAATGTTTAGTCATGATTTGTTCCACCCTTAATTAGTAATATAGAGATCACATGTTGTTGGTTAGGGTTAATTCTAGGTTGATAGATCTTGACGATTGTAGGATTTATTGATTTAGGATTTGGGAACTTTTTGGGGAACTAATTAGATTTAATTAGGTTGTGTAATTGGAACATAATCGATATGAGTTTTAAATGCTGAGATCTTAGTTTTAATTCCTGTATTAATAAATGCTTAGGGGATTGACGATTGTAGTCTTTTAAGTGAATTGCTTATTAGTTAGAGATTTCAACTAATAAACAACATCCCCTCTTATGAATAATTAATTAGGAACCAATGACAATTAATCATTGATCTAGAAACGCCGTATGCAGGATATTGCTTTTTATCATTGTTGATTTAGTTTCATTTTGCTTTCTTTTTATTTTAAATTCAATCAATTCAAACCCCCCAATTTAGTTAAACTTTTAATTGGTTCTAATTGCTTCCTTGAGATACGACCTAGGTTAGCCCCCTTTACTACATTTTTGGGGTTAATTTAGTTTTATAAATTATTATTTGATTGCGCACTGAATTTAACAATGATTTAGTGTGTGTCAAATTTACGTTCAATTAAAGTGCATACCAACAAAATACTTCGTCAGAAATGGTGCAATTCTGAGAACGCCTTGGAATTGTATCCTTCGTCCATAGAGGAGTAATTTTCTAATATCTTGCATACGGTAATTCTAAGATTAGGTTTAATTTGAGGTTCCTGTGATGAATATATGATTCATTGTTCTCCCCCTTCTGTACAAATTGATAACATAGTGATCACATGCTATTAATTAGGAATAATTCTAAATTAATGAATCTTGACGATTTTAGGGTTTGTTAGGATTCGTAATTCAAGTTGGTCAATGAGAATTATCCAAGCTGGTAAAGGGAATTGTGGATTAATCTCATTAGATTAAATTGTGTAGTTGGTTAAGAAATTAGCATAGGTAGTTATAATCGAGATATTGGTTATTAACGCTTGTACTAGTTAATTCCTAGGAGAATGCGATCGTGATCTCTTAGGTGAATTGCATGTTAGTTGAAGATCTCTAGCTAATAAATAACAACCCTTTTATGAACATTTAATTGAGGAACTAATGGTAATTAATTCTTGATCTGTGAAGAATCGTATGCAGGGTATTGCTTCTTAATTATTGTTAGTTTTCTTATCTTGATTTGCAATTGAATAACCTCAAAAGTTTATCTTAATTGGTAGAATTGTTTCCTTGTGGGACGACCTAGGTTAGCCCATTTATCACGTTTTTGAGCAGCTTAGTTTTATAAATTATTATTTGATTGTGCGCTATATTAATTACGACGTTTTGGTGTGTGTCATTTATGTACCTCTAAAAAGAAGAAACACAAAAAATACATCTTAAAATAATTTTTAAACCAACTTATATACATTAAAGTAAAAGGAGAGATATACGTGACATATCTTTCATATCCCACTATATTCGTTGTTTCTTTGTTTCTTTGTTTTCTAATAATACCATTACTTTTAATTGTACTTATTAACGACTGCATAAACAAAGTAAATAAAATATCAATTATTTTAGTGAATTGATGAGAATAATTTCGTCCCCTTAACATATTTTATTCAATTACCAATACCATTAATTTCATTTTTAATTTGTGTGTTAATCTAAATATCACTTGGTAGAATAAATAATAAATGCGGCATTATGCTCAGTTCAATTTGACTGTTGTTTTGAAATATATGGATTAGCATCCCACAATTTCTCACATAAACAATGCCTCGGGTCACGACCTCTGTAATCACTCTCAAAACAAGACAAGAGAACACAGCCAATCCGAAAAATCTCTACATATGCTCGGCACAGGGACAATTGGAAGCTAACCCTTCGACCCACACACGGGTGACATTGAAACTTGAAAGTTTGCAAACTGTGAGAAAACTTGCAAGCTGCAAAGTGGTAATCGCAAACTGACAGGCGATCGATGGCGAGAAGGAAGCTGAAGGTGCTGTCAGCACTCGACACGGCCAAGACACAGTACTACCACTTCAAGGCCATCGTAATCGCCGGCATGGGCCTCTTCACCGACTCCTACGACCTCTTCTGCATCACCCTCATCATCAACATCATCGGCAGGGTTTACTACGACGACCACACCACCGAAAACATGTACATCACCCCACCCGCGGTGGTGTCCGCCCTGGTGGTTGTCCCCCTGATAGGGACGACAGCAGGCCAACTAGTGTTCGGCAAACTCGGCGACCTCAAGGGACGTCGCCGAGTCTACGGGCTCGCGTTAATGCTCATGGTCTTCGGTTCCTTGGGTTCCGGCTTCTCCGTTTGTACCAAAACAACCTGCATTTTCCTTAGCCTTGGCTTCTTCAGGTTAGTTTCTTAATTTTGGGTGTACATGTTTGTGTGTATTACTTTTTTGAAAGGGAATAAAAATATAACTTAACTTTTTTAAACATAATTAAGTTTAACGACTATTTTCATTTTCTTTCGTTCCTCTCTAAAATAAAAACTTGCAAACACACCTTTGATTAACAAGATAATTACCTTAATTACTTCAAAAAAGTGAATGCTTGTTTTTTCACTTGAAATTGAGCAACTATAATTCATTAATGAAGTTTATAAGTTTTTGAATTTGAATATTCATAAATAACTTTATTTATAAATTCAATTTATGAAACTTTTATTCCAGACCAAACATACTGTATTTATACAATTTTTAAAAAATAAAAAAATAAAAAATTGAATATGAGGTTAATTATATATGTTGTGAATTAGGTTTTTGCTGGGGCTAGGGATTGGTGGAGACTACCCTCTATCCGCAACCATCATGTCTGAATTTGCCAACAAAAGGACAAGAGGGTCTTTCATAGCGGCGGTGTTCTCCATGCAGGGGTTCGGCATACTGGCCAGCGCCACCGTCACCATAGCTGTCTGTTCCATATTCCGCCGCGCCTCTGGCTCGATCAGGCTGGATGCGCCCACGCCGTCGGGGGCCGACGTTGCATGGAGGTTGATACTGATGCTGGGCTCAATTCCGGCAGCCATGACATACTACTGGCGAATGATGATGCCCGAAACTGCCAGGTAGCTAGTTAAGCCGCTCTTTGTATACTTCACACATTCTCGTTATTGTTACCTTTTTGTCTCTTTGTATTGGGTGAAGGTTGGTTAATGAATAAAATGTTTGACAATGACGCTGTTTTTGTCCCACTAAGTTGAACCTTCGTTATATTTATAGTCACTATCTTATGCCTTCCCGGTGCCGGCTAAACCAGTAATTAATTAACTACTATGATCTAGTCAAAGGGGAATTGTACATGTCATATAATCCTCCACGATCACCAATCTAAGTTGAATAAGCTAAAAATGAATTGAAGCACAAGGTTTGATTAAATTAATATAGAGTTGATATTGAAGGGCATGTGTCCTTACTCTTTACCTCTCTTCTATTGAGTTTTTTTTTTTAATTATAATGCCTCTATTTTTAGAACTTATTACTAAAATATCACTATTTCAAAACATATTACAAAATTATACTTATTTTGGATATCTTGGTAAGCGAGTTGGCGTGGTAAGGTCACATAGGACTCGCCAAACTGGTTGACTTTTTGGTTTGAAATCATCAACTCTCTTGAAATTTTTGGGTTGAAATCGCTAACTGTCTTGGCTTTTTCTACTGTTGATGTGGCAATTAACGGCTGATGTGGCGTTTTAGTCTTTGCAGTCATGTTAAGTTGTTATCTGTTAACGTGACAGTTAACTTGGTCACATGGCGAAGGTGAGAGAAGGGGAGGAGAGAAGCAGGTGATGACGTGTGAGTGAGGTCACTTTACTAGCGGTAGCTGCTCATAGAGCTGTAGTAGAGAAGAAGAAGAAGACAAGTGTACACTGGGAGTAGCGCAGGAGTAAGCAGAGGAAGCAACAATTGGGTTAAGTGTGTCATGTGCATGGCATGTGACATGTCATGTGACTAAGTCAATTGTCATGCTTAACATGACTGAAGGGATTAAAATCTTACAAAAAAAATTATGAGAAACGATTTTTAGCAAGAAAAATTATGAGAGGTAAAAACACAAAATTCAAAATTTATGACGGAATAAAAACATATCTAACCCAAAAGATTAAGAATAAATTACATTGACTTTTCCTAAGATTTAATGAAATTACACTTAGCACCCCTCTATTTGACTGTCTTACACTAACCTCAACAGTTAATTGTCACTTCAGCAACCGAAAATGCTAATAGAGTTGGCGACTTCAAGCTGAAAACGCCAAGAGAGTTAACAATTTCAAGCCAAAAACCCGTTAAACGGTTTGATGAGTCCTACATGGCCTTGCCACGGCAACTCGCCTGTCACGTTGTCCAAAACAAGTGTAGTTTTGTAATGTTTTAAAATAGTGGTATTTCGACAATAAATTTTCATAATAAGGACATTATAGTTAAAAACTCCTCTTCTGTCTCGAAATCACTCCCAATACACAAAACAACATCGTTTTGTTCTCCTAAAACAATGTCCATTGGAACACACTCAAACACACCATTTTGATCTTACATCGATCTCTCATCTTCCATTCCCGCACGGCCACACCCACACTTATCGCCACCACACTGTACCCTCTCCATCTCAACCTCATTTCTTCTTCTTCCCCCACCATCAACGTCATACTCACCCCATTGCCACCGCATCCCCACACTCACCCTGCCACCAACTCCACAATCACTCCATTTACGTAGTGGAAAAGAGGACCTGACAACAACAACCTGCAGTGCAGACATCACCGCGGTGGGGGTAGGAAGCTTGCATGGCGACAATTTCCTTCTTATTGCCATCCATCCGTGATGCCCATGAATTTGGTCTGGGAGGTGATGTTGACAACCTAGGAGTCGGAGAGCGGAAGGGTGTTCTCAAGAACTCGTTGATGATTTGCTTCACCTCAAGGAGGTTCTTGCTTGGGGGGGGGGGGGGGNGGGGGGGGGGGGGGGGTTGGTTCTTTGAGGCGGCGGCGATTGCGAGCCACCTGAAGCAGTGGAGGAGGGCGGGGAGCTTATTAGCAGTTCGAAAGTGAGTGTGGCGTTTGGATATAATTGGAATTTGGAAGCGTGTTTTTTGATTGTTGGAAACAAAGAAGCGAAGAGCATTGCTTTTTTTTTATTTGGGGATTTTTGCCAAGGGTGGTATCTGTTTTTGAGCGTTGACAGGTGTGGATGTTCTCTGTTCAAGTACCTTGTGGGCTTTTCTTTGTTTTGTTTTTAATGGAAGTCTTGTTACTTATTGGGAAAACAAATCCTTCACTTTGAGATGAGTTGTTGATGATAGATGATAATGAGTTTGGGGATGAAGAGAATGATGATGAATATGGGATGATTAATGGGTTTGGCTTTATGGCACTTGAATTTTTGGTTTTGATTTTGTTTCCTTGTGCATTTTTTCATCTATTGTTAATTAGCTTGTGGGGATGGTGAGATGGGGTGGGGGTGGTGGAGGGTGAGGATTTCTAAATAGTAGGATGACATAAGTGGCAGTGGAGTGAGGTGGAAGAAGAAATGGATTGCTGGTGATGGTTGGAATGGGGTGCGATGGTGGTTGTGGGGGTGTCGGGAGTAGGTGGGTGGGTTGCGGAGTGGAGGAAGAAGAAAAGGGATGCTGAGTGGGGTAGTTTGGTAATTTGATGAGTTAGATAGAAGTATTTTGAAGATTTGATGGGGGAGGAGAGAGAAAATGGATGGACTAATGATTACCCTATGTCATGACACATTTGAATGAAATGATTAAGTTGGACAACAACAAAATTTTACAAGAACCGTGTGACACTAAAAATTTTTTAGGAATTAATCTGGGTCACAGATATTTTTAGGGATTTACCTTTATATTTACCCCTTAATTCAGTTGAGATTTTATGATAAATTTCTAATTATATTGCTTTAAGTACTTTTTTAGTGTTATATATATATATTACTAATACATTAGATACTTTTATGCAAAAGACTTAAAAGCTTTCGGCCAATATTGATAGGACCAGCAACCCGGTGAAATGTCATTTTTGTTTCACTCTTAACGGATTAACCATAGCTTTTAATATCCATTTAAATATGTCTAAAAAAAAGCATGACAAATAAAATTATTTGGTATTACCAAGTTAAAGATGTGTTATATGTATCCAATGGAACTGACATACATACATACATACAAACAAGAAACATGAAAAATGGTACGTAGTCGAGTAATTTCTTGTGCTGTGTTTGAATGTGGCGATGAACAGGTACACAGCACTAGTGGAAGAGAACGTGATGCAAGCAGCGAAGGACATGGAGAAAGTCCTCAACGTCTCAATCACTCAAATCGTTGAAGAAACACCCCCATCCCTGCTCCCAACCCCAGACACCAAGTACCCACTCTTGTCGAAGGAATTCTTCCGTAGACACGGCATCGACCTCTTCGCCTGCTCCCTCAACTGGTTCCTTGTGGACATCGTGTTCTACAGCACCACCCTCTTCCAGTCTCACATCTACACGCGCTACCTCAAGAACAAGATCACCGTCGACGTGTACCAAGAGGCCATCGACCTCGCCAGGCTCCAAGCACTCATCGCAGTGTGCTCCGGCATCCCTGGCTACTTCTTCTCCGTTTACTTCATTGACCGTGTCGGGAGGGTCAAGATCCAAATCATGGGCTTCTTCTTCATGGCGCTGACTTTCTTCGCCCTAGGGATTCCCTACGACTCCTACTGGAACAACCAGAAGCACAACAGGAATAACGGTTTCGTGGTTCTCTATGGGCTTGTTTTCTTCTTCGCCAATTTTGGGCCCAACACCACCACTTTTATAGTCCCCGCTGAGCTCTTTCCGGCCCGGTTTAGGTCCACGTGTCACGGGATTTCCGGGGCCGCGGGCAAGGTTGGGGCCATAATTGGCTCTGCGGGCTTTATGTGGGCCTCTCATCACAAGGAAGAGGAAGGGTACCCCAAGGGGATTGGGATGGTGGCGTCCTTGTCCATACTTGGAGGGGTGTGCATAGTGGGCATGTTTGTCACCTTCTTTTTCACTAGGGAAACTATGGGGAGGTCATTGGAAGAGAATGAGGCTGAGCCTCAAGAACTTGATCAAGAGATTATTTAACTAACGTTGACTCAAGTGCATACATTTATATGGAAAATATTTGTATTATAAAAATAGTATATCCTTTTAAATTTTTATGAGGAGACAAGTTAATTTGTTGTACTTATTTTGTGAAGTCTTTGCGTATATATAGAGAGAGAGGAAGATGACACTACTAAAAAGAACAGTGATTTGTGGCGGAAAAAAAATTTGTTTCTAAATCAATCAACTTCGTTTCTTTTTAATTGTTATTTACAGAGTATAAAAATAATTTTGGTGTAAAAGTGTGGTAAGATTCTTTATTATTATCAATTTGTTTTTACAACATTAAGTTGCTTCAAGGGCTTTGTGTTATAATGTGTTTCACCTTAATTATTAGTGTACTAGCTTGACTTCTATCATGTTTGTCGAACTGGTTGTTGCCATATTCAACACTTGCTATTTGATAATTTTAGTCTATTCAGCCTGGATAAAGAGCTACAAAATGTTTTAGATAGATCTAAGATTTGAGGTTGCTCATATTTACATTCATGGAAAATTATGGTGTGATGCGTATGATGTCAATTGACTTCGACAAACAAGGCCCTTCTTTAAATCAATCGAGTCTTTAATAAAAGCACACTTGTAGAAGTTATTTGGTCCAATGTGATTGTTTGGCTAATAACAACCCTGCTACACGTACACCCTAAAACCATATACCATACATACACCCGTATTAGAATGCGCTAGGCCCCTCAAATAACCGCCTCATCCACACTCTCTCCCACTCTTAGCCACACGTGCTTTAACGCACGCTTCCCGCTTCCACTTTCTTTCGTTTCCACTCTTTCGTCAAAAATAGGGATTGCAAAAGTCAAGAAAACCTTTCGCTTGCTCTTCTTCTTCTTCATTCTCTTCCTTTTGTGCGATCTCATTCTTCGTTCGACCTCATCTTTCGTTCTTCACTCTCGTCTCTATTCCTGCGAGTTCATTGTGCTCTCTGCACAAGCATTTCCAAGAACGCAACCGAAGAAGAAAGAAGAAAACGAACACTAGTGAGTGCATCGAACACAATTCACTGGTTAGGGTTTTGTTCCTCATTTGCTTTTCCATTCGAGTTTCGCTAGATGCATTTGGTTTAAACAAAGATCTTTATTTTTTTGAGGAAGTCAGTGAGTCACTTGTGTAGTATATGTATAATGTTTGTGCACTATGTGTGCTAAAGTTTGTCCATCATGTATGTGAGTTGCTTGCATCCCACGTTGTTTGTGTTCTCGCAATTGTTCTCTAGTGTTTTTGCATTTGTGGTGTAGTGAGTATAATGTTTGTATATTATGTGTATAATGTTTGTCCACTCGGTCTATGTGTTGCTTGCATCCCCCTTTGGATCATTCTGATGACGTGTTAAAGTTTGTGCATCTTGCCATATAATGTTTGTGCATTCCATCATATAATGTTCGTGCACTCTTGCTTGTTTTGATAAAGGCTTTTGAATTAAGTTGGTGATGTTAATTGTTCCTTGACATAGACATGGCTCCTCCAAGACGATCACTCAATGGTGAAGCCGTAGCCAAGGATGCCGGAAGAAAGGCCTTGGCGTTGACACACAACTCATACGACGACAATGATATTAGAAAGGTAATACACAACAAGACTTTGTCCATCTAATCCATTTAATGGTGTCAAACTGTATTGACACAATATATCGTTTATGAATTTATGCAGTGCAAGATCGAGACACCCTTCTCAACAAAGCAATTGGCAAAGGTCTGCTTAGCATTAACCTGCGAAGAGCGGGAAGATGTTGTGTCGATGGGTTTCGGCCCATTGCTAGACATAAAGGGTGGTCAAGTAGACCACCCTTTGTTGCTGGCCTTGGCCAACTCCTACGACCTTAACAGTCACTTTCTTAATACTCCATTTGGGAAGCTAGATGTTAAGACTGAGCTAATCGACGCAGCACTAGGGTTGCCATAACCACGGTAAATTATCCGTATAAATTGTTTTTTTTATCTTTTAATACAAACGCACAACATTGATTATGACCATGTTACCACAATTTTTGTGCAGGGGCCCAATTCACCAAGGTCGGCCCTGAGCATGTTGCACTGCTGGCCCCATTCAAAAAACAGACCCTCATCCAACTCATATCAATGGTGAGGGCAAACCCCGTTGGGCTGACCTTTTGGAGAGCATTTTTAATGGCTGCACTAAAATGCTTTTTGTGTCTGAACACTTGTCCAGTATCAAGTCCGGCGTACCTGGCGGCAATCGTGGATGTAGACCACCCACAACGTTACAACTGGAGTCAGTACTTCCATGAGTACATCGTCAACGGTATCTGGCTGTACCGGAGAAACAAACTGAAGACAATCAATGGGTGCATGTATGTGTTGGAGGTAATATGTGTGCCCTGCTTTTTATCTACTATTATTGATAAGTTACCATGTTCAATTATTATGTTAAAGTTTTTCCACCCTGTGTACTCTGATCATAAAATTTGTGCAAAGTTTGTGCAAATGTCATATAAAGTTTGTGTATCTGTTACTGTAAAGTTTGTGCACTTAACTTTCATGATGTAATGTATGTCACTAACACTCTCTCTTGCCTAAACAAGGTCTTGTACTTCCACAAGAAAAAGTTTGGGCCATTCGACCTACTCAACGATCCGCTCCCACCATGGATCAAGTATTAGATATATGGTCGAATGAAGGAGATGGTAAAGACGGGGAGGAATAGCTCAGTGGTGAGCACATTTATACATGACTATTTTTTGTTATGCTTCATCTAAACAGTTTCCTAACGGTTCAATTGTTTATTTATATGTCAGGGAATAGTGAACATTGTTCACCGAAGGCCGAAAAAGATCAAGGCCCATCCAGAGGACACGCTGGAGGCAGCCAACTAAGAGGAAAGCAATGGGGGAAGATGGTGAGGAATGTTTACAAACGACGATGGCTTAACAAGAAGTCAGTACCCCCACTGCTGAATTTGTACACAACCAGTACACAAACTACCTAAAAAAATGTGCCCCCACACAATTGATTATACATAAAATTTGACCACAATTGTGCACATATATTATCACATTCAGTGCACAAACTTAAATCTAAAAAAGTTAACATAAATTTAATAAACATGCTAACCAAGGATTTAGAAAAATATACCGTCCAACTACTCATTGTCTTCAAGGTTGTACTTTATCAAGAATCCAGACCATCGATCCTCTAAATCCTGAACAGATAATGTTTCCCACACGATATTTTTAAGCTCGGCCTTGATCTCGACATATTGCTTGCACCCTTTCAATTTTTCTGGTATCTTTTTCATAATATGTCAAATGAACCATCGATGTCGTGTACCAGGCATCACAATTTCAATTGCACTCTGCATCACTTTGCATTTATCAGTTAATATACTGTTTGGCTGCTTCCCCGACATACATTTAACCTAGCATTCAAATAGCCACACAAAATTCGACGTGTCCTTCCCCGATAGCAACGTACATCCAAGCAACACGAATATCCCATGGTGGTTAAAACCTACAAACGAACCAAACGACATACAATACCTATTTATGCCATATATTGTGTCAAACGAAACCACATCGCCAAAGTAATTATGAGCCGCTAAACTCCTTACATCTACCCAAAAAACATTTTTAATATGATTTTCATCATCAACCTCAACATCGTACCAAAAGTTCAGATCCTGCTCTTTCATTCTTGCAAAATATTCCATTAGAGTTTTTGCATCTCCATCCTCCCAAACAGCATACACCTCTCGGTTAACATAATTCCTCGCATCCTTTTCAATGAATTTTAATTCCTAATGTCCACCGCCTTGATGAACAAGAGTTTGGTATGTCTTGTTCACTCTAACACCAGCTCTATCATTTAACTTGATCATCCACTTTACTTGCTTGTTCATACTTCTGTTTTCCTTGAAAAACCTTGCTTTTGAAGGACTCACTTCATGCGAATGTACATTAATATCACTCCTTATCACCCACAACTCGGTATCTCCATTTTGTACCTTTGATATAGAGATCCTCGCTTCCCATTTCGCCGTTGAGGTTGGATTGGTCTTGTCAAATGTTGGTATTTTGGAAGTTCGACACCCTTCCCTTATACATGACAGTATTTGGTACTTCATCTTTTTATCTTCCGTGAATTTACCCATGTAAATCCAATGTTCTTAGCATACTTGTTTTAGAATCTTGTTATAGAATTCTTTAACTGCCTCCAATGTGTCAAAATGCATGCCAACCTTTGGTACCTCTTCTTCCTCAATAACAATAGAACTTGTGCCCTGTTGGATAATGTTTGTGTATTCCATCTGATAATGTTTGTGCACGCACCAACATAAAGTTTGTGCACTCTAATTATATATCATATTCTGCAAAATACTTGACTATAAGTTAAGTATTATGCATTTCTGTAAAGTTTGTGCATGAGAATGTATAAAGTTTGTGTACACATGTTTATAATGTACGTGCATTAATAGTTATAAAGTTTGAGTAAAATATCTATGTTAAACTTGTAATGTTTGTGCATTTTTGCGCATAATGTTGGTGCATGCAACCATATAAAGATTGTGCATATATCAGATTCTGTAAAATATTTAACTATAAGTTAAGCATTATGCATACCTATAAAGTTTGTGCATGAGAATTTATAAAGTTTGTGTACACATGTTTGTAATGTATGTGAATGAATAGTAATAAAGTTTGTGTGCACATGTTTGTAATGTATGTAAAATATCTATGTTACACTTATAATGTTTGTGCATGTTTCCGAGTAAAGTTTGTGCACTAAAATGAACAAAGTTTGTGCATTGCTAGATAAGGTGTTTGAGTAAAATCACTATGTTAAGCTTGTAGTTAATTTGTGCCCTCACACGCACAAAGTTTATGCATTATCGCGTATAATGTTGTGCACCTAATTAATTATATTTGAATGTGTAACAGATTGTGATCTAACACACACTCCACAACAACGCAAAAATTTATCACGTTCTCTGGCATTTGAACAATCACCAAGAATGGATCCACGTCAAGCTCTCTACGCTGTTAATGCTCTCTGCACAATCTAGCTCACGATTCTGGTGGTTATGGTGGTGAGATATGGTGGGATCGAGACTGCATGTGGTGTGGTGGTTATGGGCGATGTAATGACAAAGCTTTGAAATCAGGGTTTGAAAATTCGTTTGAGATAGTGTGGAATTGCGTAACAAAATCGTGTGGGAGTGCGTGATATTCTAAATAAGGAAAGTCTATTGTAGACTGTATAATTGTCATTAATTGCATATAATTTAATAGTGTATGTACAAGTGTATGAATTTAGATTGTACACAAAATATTTTCCATTTGATATTATCTTGACTGGAATAATGCACAATTGCAAGTTTGACTTGGAAAGCCAAACAAATATATGGCTCTCTAGTATTAATTGGACACGACTAATCTAATTTCCCAGGAAGCTTCGTAATTAATAAATAAATAAATATAAATATGTACTTTTCGGTTGTCACAAACGACAAACTTGGTGTTAATCTCGTGTATTATTTTTCTAATTTGTGTGTTCGCCTCAATTTCTCAGAGTAACGGATATATTTTAATGATGAACTAAATAAAGACTATACATCTAAAATTATTTATAAATTTATGAAAATAAATTATATCAAGTGAAAATTTTGTTATGTAATGTTGACTGTAATCTTTAATTATTAATTAACAATGTGAGACTTACACATGACATAAATAATAAAGATATTAATAGTGAGAGATCACATTTAATCTTACATAATAAAATTTTTACTTACAATAATTTATTCTCATGAATTCAGTTTTTTGTCAAAATATGATGTTTAAAAAATGGACTCATTTACCCAATTAATTGAATCTCTATATAAGAGTAGCGTCTAACAATTTCCCATGCAAACAAGGCAAAGGAACACAACCAATCTGAAGAATCTGTGTATATGCTCGGCGTAGGGACGAATTACCTCTTGTCCCTTAGATTACGTTTCCCTCTTCCAACCACATACATACATATATATTCATTCATGTGGGAATTAATGGAAAGAAAAGCACTATAATTATATATAAGCTTACGCTTTGACACAAACACGCACTTGGACTGACAGAACAAACAGGCGATGGCGAGAAGGAAGCTGAAGGTGCTGTCAGCCCTCGACACGGCGAAGACGCAGTACTACCACTTCAAGGCCATCATAATCGCCGGCATGGGCCTCTTCACCGACTCCTACGACCTCTTCTGCATCACCCTCATCATCAAGATCATCGGCAGGGTTTACTACGCCGACCGCACCGGAGGAAACAAGTACGTCACCCGTCCCGTGGTGGTGTCTGCCCTGGTCGTTGTCGCCCTGGTAGGGACGGCCACCGGCCAACTTGTGTTCGGACGACTCGGCGACCTCAAGGGGCGTCGCCGAGTCTACGGGTTCGCCTTGATGCTTATGGTCTTAGGCTCCTTGGGTTGTGGCTTCTCCATTTGTATCGAAAGAACTTGCGTTCTCCTCAGCCTTGGCTTCTTCAGGTAATTACTTTCTTCTTATTTATTAATTATCCCAATCTGATCTTCAGAAAATATATATATTAATGCTTGCTTCTTCACTCCAAATTGAGCAACTACAATTCATTAATGAAGTAATGCATGGTGAAGTCAGCTTTTGTATTTACACTCTTGGAACATAAAAGGAATTTTTAATATTGCCGGTGTTTCGTGGTATAAGTTTTATGAATTTGATTCACAAATAACTTCATTTATAAATTCAATTTATGAAACTTTTATTCCAGACCAAACATACTGTATTTATACAATTTTTAAAAAATAAAAAAATAAAAAATTGAATATGAGGTTAATTATATATGTTGTGAATTAGGTTTTTGCTGGGGCTAGGGATTGGTGGAGACTACCCTCTATCCGCAACCATCATGTCTGAATTTGCCAACAAAAGGACAAGAGGGTCTTTCATAGCGGCGGTGTTCTCCATGCAGGGGTTCGGCATACTGGCCAGCGCCACCGTCACCATAGCTGTCTGTTCCATATTCCGCCGCGCCTCTGGCTCGATCAGGCTGGATGCGCCCACGCCGTCGGGGGCCGACGTTGCATGGAGGTTGATACTGATGCTGGGCTCCTTTCCGGCAGCCATGACATACTACTGGCGAATGATGATGCCCGAAACTGCCAGGTAGCTGCTACCCTCTCTTTGACTATTCCACACATTCACGTCCTTATCTCTTCGTCACCTATGACTTTGTCTCTGTCCATTGTCTCTAAGTCTAGTCTATAACCATTCAAAATGAGTTTGACAATGACGCTGATGTTTACCCCTAAGTTGAACTTTCGTTATATATATATATAATGTAGTCAAAACAGCCATTGTCTCAGCCTTCCAGGTGCCAGCTTAACCAGTTAATTGACTACTCTGATGTAGTTAAAGAGGATATAGAATAAAAAAGGAATCTTACATGTCATTGAATCTCCACGTTCACCAATCTTTAAGTTGATTAATCTAAAAGAAGAAAGAATTCAAGCACCGGCCCCTAGCTATGGTGCATATAATTCGATTAAATTAATTTTGAGTTGATTGAAGGGGCATGGGCGTGATTCACGTTTCAAACTACTGAAACATGGGGGCAGGACACAGGGACACAATTTTTTAGAGCAAGATAATGTGTTTTTTTAATTAAATTAATGCAATAAGAGTATTTTAAGTTATTTAGAGTGTATTTTCCGTCTTGTCTCTAATGATCAGAACCAAACAAGATATAAATATAAATAAGTATGTTTTCCTACACTGTTACCAAACAGAATACAAGATTGACTTGTATGTCTCTATCTTTATGTTTCTATCCTCATATGTCTATATTTCAATCTTGTCTTAACAATCAAACACAACCTTAAATACGTAATAAGACAAAATGAAATTATTTGGTATTATTAAGATAAATTGTGTCATTTTTAACTTATTCCGTGTGATATCTTATCTACCATTAAATAATAATCCTCTGTTGAAAATCATATAGATAATGGTAAATGAAAAGAGAGACTTGTGCTATGGTTGAATGTGGTGATGAGTAGGTACACAGCGTTAGTGGAGGACAACGTGATACAAGCAGTGAAGGACATGGAGAAAGTCCTGGACATGTCACTCGCCCAAATCGCCGAAGAGACCCCCCCGCACCAGCTCCCATCCCCACGCGCCAACTACCCTCTCATGTCAAGGGAATTCTTCCGTAGACACGGCGTCGACCTCTTCGCATGCTCCTTCAACTGGTTCCTTGTGGACATCGTGTTCTACAGCACCACCCTCTTCCAGTCTCACATCTACACGCGCTACCTCAAGAACAAGAAAAGCGTCGACGTGTACCAAGAGGCCATCGACCTCGCCAGGCTCCAAGCAATCATCGCAGTGTGCTCCACCATCCCTGGCTACTTCTTCTCCGTTTACTTCATTGACCGCGTCGGGAGGGTCAAGATCCAAATCATGGGCTTCTTCTTCATGGCGCTCACTTTCTTCGCCCTAGGGATTCCTTATTACTCCTACTGGAACAACGACAAGCACAACAGGAATAACGGTTTCGTGGTTCTCTATGGGCTTGTTTTCTTCTTCGCCAATTTTGGGCCCAACACCACCACTTTTATAGTCCCCGCTGAGCTCTTTCCGGCCCGGTTTAGGTCCACGTGTCACGGGATTTCTGGGGCTGCGGGCAAGGTTGGGGCCATAATTGGCTCTGCGGGCTTTATGTGGGCCTCTCATCACAAGGAAGAGGAAGGGTACCCCAAGGGGATTGGGATGGTGGCGTCCTTGTCCATACTTGGAGGGGTGTGCATAGTGGGCATGTTTGTCACCTTCTTTTTCACTAGGGAAACTATGGGGAGGTCATTGGAAGAGAATGAGGCTGAGCCTCAAGAACTTGATCATGTGATTATTTAACTATCGTTGATTGAGTGCATGGCCCTGTGTTTGGTACATCCCTTTGAAAAAAACAAAACAACAAATTCTCAAGGATGAGTTATATGGAAATTTTTGTATCATAAAATTAGTATATCCTTCACATTTTTATCACCTTAAGTTGTACTTATTTTGTAAAGTCATTGTACGTACGTGTGTGTATATATATATATAAAATTGAGAGAGATGTAATATAAATGAGTTTTGTGACTTTTTCTTTTTGACCATCGTTTTTTTTTCCTTCTATTTATTATATGTTCACAATGATTACAAAATAATATTTCTATCTTATTAGGAACTTGAACCCCTAAGCTATTGAATGTATAATAATGCAGAATTTTTGTGTAAATTAACATCAAGTTAATTTAACTTAACTTCTAAGGTAGTTGTTATAAAGTATAAATGTACTGAACATACTTAAATCTTTTTATTTCAAGTTCTTTAACAAATGTTTTAATAGCAAGTCTCATTTAGAAGTTCGGTAAAAGTCTTTACTATTATCCATTTTAATAGCAAGCTGTCCTCGCTAACTAATTATCCCACTCAAGACTTAGACTTGTCAACATCTCTTCCATAGATAGCAAGTCAGTCAACTCATTAAGTGATGCAACACGTCCTCATCACATTTCCTTACTTTTCAAACCATTTTGGAGTATTTGGTTTATGTGAACTATCTCCCTCTCCAATAAATAATTTCATTTTTGGGCACAGATTTAATCATTTAACTTGACACGTAGGCCCACATTGATTGCACACCTTAGGGACATGCATCTAAATGGTATAATTGAGATTTCAGTTGGTATATCCCAACCATGAGTATTCTAAAAAATATACCATCTCCTATGGTAAATGTATCCGCACCACCCTAGTCAAAGTGCATAATGAGATGAACAGTCAGAGAGACTCAAACCAACTTACCTTCCTTTCAAAATATACAGATAAATATAGTTAGTGATACTCCTATAACTCTCCAACTCACAATGTTCTAACTCAAATCAAAGGGATCCAGCCATCCCCTAGCCAAGTTTATGAGCATGCCTTGCCTTGCAACACATTTGATGATTTCTATTAAATAATACCATAAGCCACAACTCTGAAACTGCAGGTTGATAAACTGGGGGCAAGTACAGCTTTCTCAAAATTCCAACCTACTCTATTTATAAGGCTATAAAGAAAAACTCAATTATCTTGATCTGACAAGTTAGAGGGGCTGTCAAGTTCTTCCATGCAAGCAGAAGCGAAAGAGTCGGTAGATTCCATTGTAGACAGGGATGAAACAGTATCTGAGTCTGAGACGACTTCATCATGAACAATGATGTGATCTTCATCAATGTCGGATGTCTCGGACCCCGATGCCCCGAGCAACAGCTTGTTTATTGCTGACCTTGCGGTTTCGGCAAACCATTCATCCTCAGAAAGTGCACTAATTGGTAAATAACAATTGGTTGATGTACGTAAGAACTCAGTAAACAATACAGGTGAGGATAAGAAAATGTAAGCAAAAAACACAGAAATAAAGAATACCTTTGTGGGTCTATACCCCGGGCAGAGAAGGTCCTGATGGCACGAGTCATAATAGCTGAAGCTATCTGATGGACATGACGAGATGGATATCCCGCGAAGCGTGCAATTTCAACAGTGAAGTGCATATCAAGAATTAACTGCCACAAAAATTAAGTTATGGCTGAGATGATCACAAACAAACCTATCCAAAGTTTTACCAAAATATATTGGAAGAGAATAATTCTTGACTACTTTTTAATGAGAATGAGATAATAGCTTAATTTTACATATTTTTCTTATAAAAGTAAGCTTCAAAGCTTTATATTTTTAATGGTGGTCCATGACAAACACTTGAGATGCAATCAAAGACATCATAACCATGCCAATTATTTATCGGAGCAGCTGAAAATGTAACACAATTTGTTAGAAAATCTGAATTTAACCATAACTCGTACAAAATGAAGGATCAAAGTTATGTTGGGTAAATTAAGACCTGACCTGATGTTTTAAGATTTTTCAGTGATTCAGGTGGATTGTTCAATGTTCAAAAATGCATTTTAACAGTTAACTTTTAAGGAATAAGGATGGTTGCATTTGGACATAAACAGTATTCAGATTTCCTATAACTTGAAATAACATAAAATTGTTAAGGAATTATGTATGTAAATAAGCACCTGCTGCAAACCAAGTGGCTGTAGGGGAGATGAACTATCCTCTAATACACCCCAGAACTCTTGCTCATCAGACAGCCACATGACAACAGTCTCTGTTAACCTTGCAAGCAAAATTTTCTGTATTTTATCTTTCCCAAGCAATACATCTCCAGCTACTGTTGCTAACTGCTGCAACTTTGCAAACAATGCCTGCAAACATGGCTACACATTAGTACTGAAACAACAACATAAAAATTATATAAAATACAGAAAGAAAGAGAGAGAGAAAGAGAGAGAGAGAGAGAGAGTCCATCCCACACTAATAACAATGCAAGAAATGAATAAGCCAATAACCGCCACAGCTTCATTGAGAAACTCATTTTCTAATAAAGATTGAAAAAACATGCAATCAACAGCTAATGCCAAAAAGGAAACATGGAAGCACAAAGGGATTATCTATGCAACAAATACAAAACAAATAATGAGAAAACAAAACAAGGTCAGCAGTAGAAACAGAAGGACTAAGATAATGACCTGAAATGGAAGTGAAGGCAGTGGATCAGAGTCCCAGTAAAGATCCTCTCTGTTATCACTCAAGTATATTTGTGCATTCAATCGTGTTTTTCCCTCTCTTGAATAGATGAAACTCAGAACATATTGCCGGCAGAAGTGATCTCGAAGTTTGTCAAAAGAATGCTGAAGATGTTTCCTCCACTCCTTTAATTCTATACTAGCATTTGTGTTGAGCACAACATTCTCCGTGAGTTCACTATTTGATTCCTTGTTTTCACTTTGTTGCATCCATGTTGATAATACGGCATTTGGTAACAGTTCATCCAATATGGTAAATGCTATTCCTAATATTGCAAGTTGTTCTGAGTCTGTCTCAGCTCTAAAAGGCACAGCCTCTTTTAGCTCGGGAAGATTCTCATCGTCAGAAGGACCTGGTAATGTTTTGATAAGAGCATCCATGTATTTATCAAATAGCTGCAAGATTCTGCTTAGAACATTTCCTCCGAAGTGCAATCTAACCAATGGTGTTAGCTGCTCCAATATCTCCTGTAAATTGTACAAATACACCATTTATGTTATAGCAAGAAAAAGCAAAATTCAAAGTTCAGTCATATGTACTCATGCAATGACTGTCTCTTACCTGAAGATACAAACTAAGATGCGTGCACACACCCCAAAAAAAAAAAAAAGAGCTTGATCATTTGGACCACCAAAACCAATTATTTCTTTCAGGACATCCCAATATCCACACCAATCTTGTTGCTAAACTGCTGTGGAAAGTCCTTTGTTAGGACTTACAATACTAATTATATAAAACAGGGTTGTAGATAACATAAAAATTAAAAAATACAGTCATTATCCTGATGTCTGTAGAGGGGAAGGGTAATATATGTATGTATGAATTCGTGGAGGCAGATAGGCACATAAAAGCGACCACTTTGACATAGATGCAAAAGTATGCACATACATTAGTACTAGTCAATTCCCCATGCATCACAGCAAACCATGATAAGCACTAACAGTGTGGCTATCAAGGAACATTTACTAAAAGTCTAAAAACTAATATGCATCATGATTACTTTATTCAATATCTTCGCAACCAACAGACAAATTTATCATATTTTTTTTTTCATTTTAAGTTGAGGAGATTTGGGTCAGCAAAACTATGCTCCTAAGTTAGTTAACTTATGTCCACATTATTGTTTTCAATTAAAGAGATGGCAAGGGGAAAATGAAAAAAGAAAAGAGGAAAATTCAAAGCAAAGGCTTTTCTTATCAACTTTAATTTTTCTCCTTCCTCCTACGAAGTTTAAATGATTCCATCATGTCAAAGAGTGGGCTTAGGCAATGCAACGTAATAATTGTCTATTTGATAATAGCAATAAATTATCATTAAGTTTACTTACTTCAACTATACGCATAAAACGCATTCCACTCTCAACAAGCATGCTATTAGATGAAGTTGCGATAGCAGAAAGTGAAGATGCAAACAGTGGTGACAATAGGAAGCATTCTGCAGATTCTGTCATGTCAAGAACTTGTCTTCTAGCACGTCTAAAATTTGATTCTAAAACTTCTTCAACAGAGGGACGCAATAGCACCAACAATAATTTAGACATTTTCAATCCTTGTGACTCCAAGATTGAGCAGTAATTTAGACTAGTCTGAATACAGATGCCAGCAGCACGTAAAGCAGAAATAGTATCAGATGATGGAGCATTCTCTTTTACCAATCGTACAAAATATTCAATTTCCCACTCTGCCCACTGAACAATTCTGTTGGAATAAACAGGATTATCTCCAAAAATCAAAGCAGATTCCTTTGTTGCCAGTGAAATCACAGAAAACACAATTTTAGATAATGTAGAAGGAAAGGTTTCAGGGCAGAAAGAACTTGATGGAAGCAAAGCCTCAACTCTCTTTTGGAAGTGAGACCCATAAAATTTCAGTAGTAGTTGATGTGCCGCAGGACCTTTTCCAAGTTTTATTAAACCATTTAAGGCTTTCTTCAGCTCAAGAAAACTAACAGCTGGTTGTTCGGAAATTTCAATCAGTTGTTCTTCAAGCACAGCCTTTCTTTTCAATAACTCAGACTGGTATGAGGAAAGTTCATCTGAAGAGTTGTTCTCTGAGCCTTTCAACTCTGCAGAATTTCTTTCTTCAGCATCTAATGCCTCTAACGCTTCTTCAAACTTATGCTCGGCCACAAGAACATCAATGTTTTCCAAGAATATAGTTTTCTGGTCAGTTCTCTCACTTGAAAAGGGCTCAGTAAGTTCAGATATTTCAGGCTCACATTGAATTTCAGTATCATTGCTTGACTGATTCCACTCTTCCAGTTCGTGGCAGACACCAGTCATTAAATCCTGTACAAGAATACCTTGAGCCGATATATGCTTTTGAAGCTCAATCAATTCGTGCTTTACTTCTACAGCCTCTTCAGATATCCTACAAAATCAAGAAGAAAGAACAAAAGTATTTATATGCATGGTCTCAAACCCCAGATAGAATTAACATTTAACAGTATTTTAAGGTACATCATTTATTTACCTCAAGAAAGCCAAGAACTTTGAGTGCATATTACCACATAAGTTCTCCACAGAATCCTTCAAATCTAAGAGCTCACAACAAAGCTTTCTAATCCCCTGAAAAGATGGACAGATATCATACGATTATGCTAATCATGCTATCCAGTATCCCTTAGAATGGAACTCACGGAAATGAAAGTAAACAAAAACTAGATTCCAGACACTCACGGAAATGAAAGTAAACAAAAACTAGATTCCAGACTATGTATCTTACAGCAGAGCTACAACATGAAACCTTTTTAAATAGCATTTCAAACATGTGAGTTAAGCAATAGAAAATTACAGGCATTAAATAAAATTAACACAGATTCCTTGCTGCATCTTATCATGAAGGAAAATATATAATAAAAATCAAATAATGCAATCACTCTCTAGAATCACAGAACCAATACTTCCAGAAGGAATCAGAGGCAATCGACGGACACACAAGGTCAAGATTAAACTAGCCGATCTGACATTAGGGAAAATATTTTGAAGTTGAATCCAGATAACCAACATAAGCCAGACAGAAGCATTGGTAGATAGCAAATCAGTGTCTTGGTCTGGCTAAATGCATGATAATACTTGCTCTGTACTCGCTTTGGAATCCATAATTGGAGGCTCGAGCACAATTCATACAATCTGTGACAGTGTTGAGCTAGAGAACCCTTTTTACTTTTATGTCAAATTGCAAGATTAGGTTTTGCTCAGAAAATGAAGGCCCTACGGAAACTCAACAACCTTGTAAACCCAAATAAAACTCAACATAAATACCCTTTGGTCCAAACCTCATAAGATACGAAATGGTTCAAATCGAATAGATTACATATATGGCAATGATCTTATTCCGAATTTCCGAGTTAGCAAAATGAATGGGAAAATAAAAAAAAAAAAAAAGAGAGCGAACCTTTTCGGTGTGAGACTGGTAGAGAGAATCAACCTTGGATTGGGGGATGATGCTCTCAATGGAAGGGAAATCATCTTCTTCCTCGCTACTCTCCATTATTACTGTCTCTCTCTCTCTCTCTCTCTCTGTTCAGCTTACACTGGCAAAGCAACAGAGTGAAGACTGAAAGTAACTCTCAGACACAATAAGAGAAGCGATTCAAGCGGATGCGCCGTTTGGACCACGAAGGAAAATGCTTGGAAAATAAATTCTACTTAAATCTTTAGACAAAAGAAAAACAAAAATGTTGATGTGCTTGCGTTTTTGTTTTTTCTCTTCTATTTATTTTTCATTTTTTATTTTTTGGTATCATAAGGATATAAAAAGCCCAAGAATAAATGTTGATGTGCTTATGCCGTTGTTCTATTCTTTTGTTTCATTTGTTTGTGAGAAATATATATACAAAGTATACCTTCAATTTTTTATCCTTTTATGTAATACCATAATAGTTTTAATTGTTTTTGGTTTACCCGCCCAGTTTCAAGGCTTCGTCTTGACTAAGTTGGGTCGACCCAAATCACGCATCTGACTGTGTCTCAAACCCGAAACTTGTTTAAGCGATACTAAACCGCTTACCACTCGAATCAACCTCCGTTGATTTTCACCACAGTTTTAATGAATACTTCTCTTAAATAATTTACTAAATTACTAATAATAATAATAAAATGTAGGATTTTTTTCCACTATTTGATATAAACTATCTGTGTGCGCAAAAAAAAATAATATATATATATACACACACACTACTATTAAGATTTGGTCCTTTATTTATTCAACGTTAATCAATTTAATATTTTTATCATTTTACAACACTTTTTAAATGTAGGTAATGTCATTTTATATAAGAACTTTGCATAGAAATGATTAGACTCGCTAATGTTCAATAAATAAAGGATCAAAATAAATATTTTTAAAAATACATGACTCAAAGTAAATAAATGAGTATAATTAAAAGATCAAAAGAGTTTTTTATCTACAAAAAATTAGTTGTTAAAGTCTTAATCTATTAAGGATATGGTTAAAACAGTCTTTGTAAGAATTCAGACTTCAAGAAATTATCTCCTTAATTATTAGTTACTGTCGTCATTTGCTATTCATAGTCATTTAAAGTATTGATCCAATTATTTAAGGTAATCTTAATCCTTATTTTTTTTTCTCTTATTTCTCTTATTTTCTTATGATATTCATGTTTGTGAGTGCTTTTAAGGTGGGTTGCCATCCTTTTTTGTTATTTAGGATTTTTCATTTAATAAGTTGATCATATCTTAGATTTGTAGTATAACTACAATTTGAGCTCCTGCAATGCACGGGAATCGTACAATTTGAATATAAAATATATTGATGTAAAAAAAAATATGTATTAGATATAAATTTCAATCGTATTGTTAAATCTATAAATTAAATACCTGCAAATGATTTGATATATTGTAGTTGGGTTCAGATTATTACATTTGACATGACGAATTTTTGGGTTGGGTTCAAGTAATGCTTCAAGTTGACCCAACCCAATCTGAAATCATTTATTCTTTAAATTTATAATTTTGTAAAAATTAGTGTTAAATTATTAAACACATATACTTCAATTAGTATTCTTTACAAAATATTATGATACTTTTGAATTGATATAATTTGTCTTGAAATATGCATTGCAAGTTATATCTTAAATTTAATTTGTAAAATGTAAAATCTTATGACTTTACTATATTTAATATTCAAATCGTAGATATTATTAAACATTGGGTGGACCCAGATTGACTCGATTATTAGTCGAGTCATTATAGGTTGAGTATGAGTTCAAAGAAATTATTCAATCATAAAATCATGTTAGTACGCGTTTTGTTCAACCCTATCATGTACAACCTTAAGACAATCTAAATAGATCAAAAAACTTAAAATAATTAAAATTAAAAAAATTGAAGGGTAACAATTATCAATTTAGTAATTTAAATAACATCTAGCCAATAAAAAATGGGTGTGTAATCAATTAATTTGTTTTTTTTTAATAATGGTTAGTTAATATGATTTAAATAAATATAAAATTAATATTTGAAATTAATTTTAAAAAAAGGATTTTAATTAATTTTGAAATCAATTATTATGTTTTGTATACATTAGATACAGGTTGAAATGAATTTAAAAAAAGAATTAGTTTTACTAAGATGAACTATTGGATACAAAAAATCTTGAATTATGTAATATTTACACTTGCTAAGATTATTTTGATTTAAGGCAAAACGAGAAAGCCAGAAGGCTATGAAAGCCGCACGCTTTAAGGAAGGACTGACTTCATCAGGACCAAGGTAGAAACGGGTTCCTTTATAAAGATAATCATCATAGAAGTAGCACAACCACCCAGCAAAAGTGTGCTTGACGATGCCTCTAGGGGGTTGTTTCCCTTTTTCCCTTGGGGGCAGGAAGACGACCTACTTTCCCTTGAGCGATACGTTGTTCATCACAAAAATAGCGAGAATAGTGTCCGGCATCGGTTTTAGTTTGGCGAAGCTTACAAGCCATCTCTATTGTTTGTGACTTAATGGAGAGATTAATCAGGTCAATCTCACCAACCACTGGCAGTTTAGTATGGATCACTACATCCTCTAAAGTTGGGGTGAGCTCACCCCAGGAGGAGATGAATGTGTGAGTGGATTGGCACTAGCGCTGGACAAGGAATGATAAATCATCCAAGGGCTTGGGGGCTTCTACTTGCTTGGAAGCCCAAATGGCGTTAGCAACTCCTGCCCTACGAAGTAGGTCTAGAAACGGATCATCATGGAAGAAAACTTGGTCCACCCATTGTGCCCATAACTCATGGGAGGAGACTCGGACAGGAAAATGGACACGAACCCAGGGGAACTCCTGACGGAGAAGATGAGACTAAAGTAAAGAGGAGCCTACGTAGTGACTAGGTCTTGGGATAGAAGAGTATCTTTTCAAGCCACGGTTGACAAAAGGAGGAACCCCAAGCAACGCCTAGGAGAACCGAGTGGGTCGCCGGACGGCAGTGGAGGTAAGAAGTCCCTCTGGGGAAAGGGGGTTCCTTTTGCCTACGATCCCGTGAACGCATTAGCATTACCAGCATGGGGAAGGGGTAGGGAATCGACGCAACCAACAGCAACCACACGAGGAACCGATGGGATCTTGCTAGAGTCAGGGCTACTCTTTGATGTGTTGGTCTCTACGGTGTCAGAAGAAGAAGCCGCCATGGAAGATGAAGGGATGGGGTTATTTGCTTTGGAGGAAGGATGTGAAGGAGGCAGAGTGGTGACGCGTAGAGGGGGAGGATTAGGGGTATTCTTGGTGCGAGCCATGGAAAGGAAAACCAAAGAAGAGGGAGAAACCTAAGGGAAGGAGGAAAACAAATGTTTGAAAGTGCAAAAAAGGGAAGGAAGACGAAGTGCAAAAAAGGAGATGAAAGGGGGAAGTAATGAGATTTCTTTTCAGAAATCAAATCAAAGTCAAGGGGCTTTTCAGTTCCTATGAAGTAAATGAAAAGGCAATGATTGAGAGAGGAGTAAAGGGGCCTTGGGAAAGGGGCTTCAGAAAGGCCAAGGTTTTGACATCGTGGACCCAATAAGCCCATTAAAAAAAACGAACAACAAAATGGACTTGCAAAAGCCTTGGGCTGCTGCCACAAGGAAAAGCTTTCAAAGGCCCATTTCAGGAGGGAGGGTTGAATCTGCAGCCCGAAACATATGGGAGGCTCATTCATAAGAGATAGCTCAACAAGTTCAAACAAGCAAAGATGCCCTTCACCAAAATGGTCAGCTGATGTTTTGCACATAAAGAACGCTTGACAACATCCTCCATGTGCAAGGGACTTATGATATAGACCTTTTTGTAACATATAATTAAAGACATCATTAAGAAGAATAAACATAAGTAATTTCTTGTCTCTAATGTAGTCACTAAGGAATTGGCATAGGATGGTGCCTCAGATACGCCCTGGGTGGGCCCACACGGAGACAAGAGGAAAACTATGAAAGGTCATGGATTGGGGCTTTGGATCCCATCCCCACATCCCAAGATTTCATGGGATACATTCTAAGGCCTTTTGGTCAGCTTGCAAGCCCAGGAAGCATAGCCTTGGAAGATGTCCTCGATGCAGTGCTAAGCCCATTAGAAGACAGGCCCTAGATTTGGGGTTCCCCCTATACGCCCTAGCCTAGACTGCTGAACCTTTTTCCCAACCTCTTTCCCTTATATCCTTTAGGTACCCATACACAATGATCAAGGTGAAGGAGGCAAAAGGGAGTTTTGTTTGTACTACGAATATTAGATGAAAGTCTTGCAAACCTGAGATATGTGATAGTGACCTATCATAGGAGGACTGACCAGGCACGAGGACCCACATAGGGAAGGCCCTCATCCTGTGCACCTTGAGAGTGACATACCCAACCCGAAAACTAAGAAGGAAACTGAACCCAAAATGAGAGAAAACAAGAAAGAGAGGAAGACGTATAAGGAGAACACACACAAAAAAGAAAACACAACATAAACAAGAGCAAAAAGAGAACATCAGTAGGACGATAAGAAACACACTCAGCCATAACCATCGAGAGAAAAACCAAAAACCTAGTAGTCATAGGGTCTCTGGGAATAGTTCAATTTTGCTTCCTAGAGCCAATAACAAGAACCATCCACAAAAGGGCTTGGATTGGAAGACAAGATTGTTCACCTCTCGTATCCATCCCTCATAGCATTCCCCTTCTTCCTTCTACTTTCCATTCCTCAAACCTCAAAACAATCATACGAACCCAAGCCTTATTCATTATCATTCTCATTTATGCTTTAAACTTGTTTTAATCAAAACGGTTTAAATCCAAAACTTACATGGAGATATCAATGGTTTGCCTCCCAATCAAGTTGTATAGATGAACAAGAGGGAGAATGACTACGATATCTTGAAAGAATTGGTGGTCACATCTTAGGAACCACACACACGATCCAGTAATTCAAATAAGTTTTCTATTTATGGAAAATATATAGATACTTTTTTTATAATTTCGGAACCATTTTTATTGTAAAACCCCAAAAATGGCAAAGATCCCCATAACAAAGATCTCTAAGCCACTAAGGACAAAAACACCCTGGCAAGATGGAGAAAGCCTTGCTAAAAACCTCCTAGAGAAAACTCAATGAGTGAAATACTTGCTTTTTTTTTTGGAGAAAAAGAGCACCGAATCTACCTAATTTAGGCAACAAAATCAATACAATGTTCAAGATAAACAACACACAAAGGGCTAGACACAATTATCATAACTTAACCACTAAAACTATAATCATTTCTTATTAGTGTATGACTTATATAGAATTACCATAAGTTGGGCACAATAATTTGTTGCAAATTCTGAAAGTTCCTTGAATTCCCATATAGTTTATAATCGAGCTTTCATTTGTATATATCTGTTCCTATATCTACTTTTGAGACCAATGTGATGAAAGTCTGGTCAGGTATTGTATTGCAGATTCTACTCAATAAGATGATAGAAAACATCGATGGTTGAAGGTATTAAATATTGGAGGCTTTGAAGTAAAAAAAATTAATGGCCTATCTGAAGTATAGTAGAATGTGATTCACATACTATATCAGCTTTGTTTATATATGACTTATATTTATTCCGCATGTGTCTATGCCACATGCGTTACTTAAAAAGCATGGCATCATAGAACTAGATAAAGAAAGATTTCTCCCTCACCTAGTAAAGTAGGATTTCTCCCTCACCTAGTAAAGTAGATGAGGCTACTCGGAACTAGTATGGATTAAAATTAAATAGAGAGTTTTAGTAATTCCGTCCTTCGCCTAGAGACCCCCCAAAGTGATGGGATTATAAGTAAATGAATATGAGTTAATCTCACAGTGATCAAAATAAATATTTAAACAATACATTACCAAAGTTAATAAATGAGTATAATTAGAGAACCAAAAGAGTTTTTTACCTAAAAAAAACTAGTTGTTAGAGTCTTGATCTATTAAGGATATGGTCAAAATAGTCTTTGTAAGAGTTCAAACTTCAAGAAATCATCTCCTTAATTAATAGTTACTCCCGTCATTCGTTATTAATAGTCGTTTAAAGTATTGACACAAGTATTAAGGTAATTTTAATCTTTGTTTTTTTCTCTCATCTCTCTTATGTTTTATGATATTCATTTTTGTGAGTGTTTTTAAGGTGAGATGCCATCCTTTTTATGTTATTTAGGATTTTTTTTTATTTAATAAGCTGGACAGATCTTAGATCTAGAGTATAATTATCCCATTTGTGGTATTTTTGTTTCTCCCTTGTGGTGTTTCTTTTATAGAGAATATTACAAATGGCAAAGATATATTCAGATATATTGTGAAAGAATGCATAGTGCACTATTCAAACTACAACCACAACACTTGTCGTGTTAGTCTCCAACATAAAATATGATTACATCGATAGTTTTTAAGTAAAGAGCAAAACTACATATCTTCCGCTAGTTCATAATGTAGTGTGTATTTATATCTTATTAGCTTTAAATTTGATATATCTTTTTTAAGTTTGTAATTGTAGTTAGGCTTATCTATGAATAATATTTTAATTTTTTCCATCAAGAAAAAACAAATATAATAAATCAATTAAATGATATTAATTTTTAAACAAAGTAAATTTAAATGATCAAAGTACCAATCTATATTAATTCATGCATTCAGTAATATAAGTAAAACTAGTATAAGATAATTAATTATGTATTGAAGTGCTAAAATGTCAGTTAATACGAAATAACTTTATTTTTTAAAAATGATTATGAATAAAGAACAGAGAAAGTAACATTTTAGGTTGAGTTAATCTCACTTAATTCTTAAGATTAAAAAATAGGTTAAGGATATGGTCAAGATATATAATCTTTCTTTGTTCTTGTCTTTCTTGAGTTCTCATAAATTGAATTAAAAGCCTCATTAAAATACTTTATTAAAAGAGAGGAGTTATTATCATTTAAGAGAGAGTGAGAAAGTGGGGATATATATATATATATATATATATATATATATATAATAATAATAATAATAATAATAATAATAATAATAATAATAACTGAGTAGTCATCAGAAATACGAAAGAAAACAAAGAAGAAAGGAAAAAAACTAAAATCGATAACCTTCTCACAATTACACTTCTAAAAGCATAGAGTCTATGGTGAAGCGCATATTTTTTATAAGTAAGGTTGCCCTCAAATTGTTTATTTTGACAGGTTGACGAAAAATAGAGAATTCTTTTTAAACCATGATTTTTAGCCAACTTTAAAACCATTGTAGATGACCATGGGTTCTGCAAAGAGATTGCAAGATAGACAGTAGTAATAAACCCAGCTAAACTCAAGTAGTTGAAGCAGCCATTGAAAAAAAAAAAAATCTACAAGTCTACTCAAACTTACGCATAAAGTTGCATCCATTAAAGTAATTAAGACTTCAAAGCTTCATTTCATAGTTGCGCTCATGGTTTACATACCCATCCATATAAAATAAGTAATTGATAATGACATAAGAGATTAACACAGAACTAGGTATATCTAATGACAAATTGGGGGGTGACATTGCACTAATACAAAGAAAAGATGCACTTAATAAAGAAAAACAAACCAAGGAGGATGATGATATCCAGAGCTTCTTCTGAAAAATTCAGCTAGCACATGCACAATTCAATTTAGTCCCTGCGTATTTCAAATTTGCGAGCCCAAATGTGTTTGCCATTGAATTGAAGCTTGGCTTTGTGCTGGCCAGTGAGGATTCGATCCACCGTTGCCACGTCCTTCAAAACCATCACGGCATACAAATTCTGGGTATTCACATTACGATCCATGGTTACAGTCTCCACACAATCCCCAAACATCCCTGTGAAAAATTGCCTCACCTCTTTCTCCGACACAGGGAAGCCCTTAGAGAACGTCAGGAACACAGTTTTGTCCTCTACGCTAACATCATCAGAGGGCCGCTTTCCTCCCCATATCCTGCTATCAACCAAACCAACCGTTGAAGTCTGTGGTGTCATGTCAAACTCGCCGAACAAGGGGTGCGGAAAACCTGGGAGTGTCACTTCAGGCCTTTTTGACCATGAAGTTCCTGACGTGCTGGCCATCTTAGCATTTATTATCTCATTTCTTTTTACCACAATTCGCAATATATCACCAAAGATTCTGGAACATATGTTCTTTAGAACGCTTCGGATACCAGTGATTGCTGTGTACCTTTTCACAATGAAGAGTCCGATAGAGATGTCTCTGCAGATGACAGCTTTTGTTAAGGTCAAGCCACCGCCTCTTGGGATGTCTGGTTTTTCTGTCTCGAGGCATTTGAGGCATGCCACGGCTTCATCCATGATGCCATTGATGAGGGAATGGTTTGATATGGACATGAAAGTGTGGATCAAATTAGGGTAGCCACTGTGTTCTAGCCAGAGCCACAAGGCCATGACCAGGAGGGACTGGGTGGCATCGCGGTGGAGCTTGAAGATGAGGAAGCAAAAGAACTCACGATCGGTTTTATGGAACTGGTGAAGCTCTTTGTCGGTAAGTGGAGCCATGGTTTGAGCTTGGAACAGGTAAAGAAGATCTTCTTCAGTGAGAAACGGAAGAGAGGTAGCCATGGTAATTCGAGTGAGTCGGGGGGAGTGTACCGGAAACAAAACAAGTTGCACTAGGAAAGAGAAGAAGAGGGGCAAGGCTAAATTGGTAAAGGACTCAACATCCTTATATAACTCAAAAAGACTAGATAATTAATGATGAGATATGTTAATTGTATTCATTTTATAAGGGATATTGTTGATTATCACCTTACCCATTATTGGATGAGATACCAATAGGGTGTGGGAGACCTATTGAGATCTCATTCAATGGTGGAAATGGTATAAATTGGCACGATGACCTATGTAAAATGAGTACATGTAACATGCATTACTAATAATTGTTTATGACAAGTGTAGGGTGATCACCAAAGAGAGATTTTTAGATGCTCTTATAGAACAAGTAAAAAAGTTTTGTCCTGATTTATTCGTAGTTTCACACCTCAATTATAAGGAGGATGTGACGTTATTAAATATAATAATTAGAGATAATTAGAGGTTAGTACAAACTGCCCTTGAGGTTTCATAAAATTGATGGCACTCCACCCCAAAGTATGTGCGAATTTGCAATCTAATCCTTGTTTTCACTGTGATTGATTATGAAGGGTCTGTTAGATTTTTGTTTTCATTTAATTTTTGTTTACAAAAGTTTACGAAGGAAATAGTAAATAAAAATAAATTTTGATTTGATGTTTTCATTTTATATTTTAACTATTTTCTTCATAAAAATCTGGAGTTTGTCTATTTTCTGCTTTTATTTAATTTTTTTCTTAATTTCAAAATTTTGTGAAAGAAATAATAAATATAATAAATAATTTAAAAACATAATGTAAATTCTAAATAAATTCTAATCAGAAACTAAAAGAAATAATTTATAAAAAAAATTGGTTTCATCTTTTTCAACTTTATAACAAAAATTAATATTTTAATTATTCTTAAGTTGAAACAAACACAAACTAAATTAATAACTCCAACTTGTAATATTAATGATTCATTAATTAAAACTCTGACTAGTATTTTCGCAAAACAAACAACACGTAGTATAATTTTCCTTTATCATGTCATGTACAATAATTTATTATAAAAGTTAAAATTTGAATTTAATTATATTTTATAATAAGAAAATTTATTCAATATTCTTCAATTCAATACTCAAAAAACTATTTATTACACAAGATTGTCAACGTAAATTGAATACTTCAAACAAATTACCAAAAATATTTGATACTTCAAATTAACAAAGTTGACTCTATTTAGAAATGAAATGATATAAAGATAAAAAAAATCAGGACTAATTAATTAGTTTTCACAATAAGTTTTTAAGGTTTAATTGCCTATTTTGAACGTTTCCAAAAGCATGTTCGGATTTCTTAAGTTAGTTTAAACTTTGTGTTGTTAAAACTCACGATCACACACACATAAACACAAGACATTTTTTTATATTGATTTTTTGTCAAATATACTATAATATATATATATATATATATATATATATATATTTGAATTGTATAACAAATGTTGCAAAATAAAAAACTTAGATCAAATTTCTCATTTTTGTTTTATCTAATTTTCAAATCAAATAATATATATATATATATATATATATATATATATATATTGCATAATTGGGTGAAATGAATGTAGGCAAATTGATAAAAGTACGGTAATGAATGAGTCACGCCTTAATGAGATCTCATATAATGATGAATGTGATGTGAATCGACACGGTATCCCACAAAAAATTAGTATAAATGACTTTACTCTAGTTCCATATATAATAACACTACAAAAAGACTACACTTTTAAGTGTTAACAAAGCCTACACTTTTCCCATAAAAAAATAAACAAAGATTTCACTTTTAAAGTTAAAACATTTTCTGAAGAGTTGTTAAATTGAATGTGACTTTAAGTACCATGAAATACCTTTGTTAATAATATTGTTTATAGCATATATAAGACATAATTTTTAAGTATTGTTAATAAAAATGTGGTCTTAAATCAAATTTAATCATAAAATGTGGCATTAGGCAAATTTTTAATAATATAACGAACTTAATACTGGCCTTATACTAAACTGAAAAACAATATTTTTTATTTGGTGAAATGAAAAAGAAAATAAAAGAAAATAAAACCTAACAAAAGGAAGAAAAAAAAAAACCCGGGCAGGATAGAAACACCAAAAATGGTGAGAGCTTGATTATTGATGAAATCAACTGCTTAATTAGCTCAATGATATTGGTGTGCAAGCGATAACCCTAAAAGTTATGCTTGCATATTGTACTTTTATCACAACTCAAAAATATATAAAAAGTTAAAAAGAAAAAGAAAAGACTACCTTTTAACGAATGGAGTTTCTAAAGAATACGCTAGCCACATGAGACCAAAGCAAGACAAGGGAAGGGGCATAATTGATATCTTTTGTCCCTTTGTTGAGTTCCATAAATTGAATTAAAAATTCATTTAAATACTTTACTAATGAAATGAGAAGAGTTATTATTGTAAATTAGAAATAGTCTTTTTAAAGTTGTGTCATGGAATATGTACTCATTTACAACCTTATTAGGAGTACAACTCAAATGTTGTTAACCGTAAATCTATGGTCTACAAGACACTAAGTGCAAAAAGTTTTAAATTTACATACACACAATTTTTTTTACACACATGAACAAACTTTTTCAAATACGGAACCAAATCAAACCGGATTTGCATTGTATTAAATAACAAAAAGTAATTGTCGCACTATTTCTCCATCTCCATCTCCTCACGTTCACAAACATTTCAATAACTAGAAACAAAAAAAAATGACGGAAACGTAAACGAAAACAAAGATGAAGAAGAAAAATTTTGTGCTCACATGCACAGATTTTTGAACAAAAATGCACAAACGTTTCAATACACTTGCCAAACTTTTGATCAACCAGAGATGCACAAACTTTTGAAAAACCAAAAACAACGAATATGGTGGAAGCGAAAATGAAAACTATTGGGTTCATAAAGAATAATATGGAAACAAAAATTGTGGGAGATTGGGCAAAAAGGGAGAAAAAAAAGAATAAGGAAAAAAAAAAGAAAAAACGTATTAGGGAAAGCGAGTTGTACAATGATTGACAATTTTAAGTTGTACGTAAAGTATTTCTCACTCATTTAATGTAATATAAAACACTGTCAAATCTCATCTTATTTATTATTAAATGAAATTTTAATGATTCTCATAATCTCATCTAATATAAGTTTGAGTTTGGATAATATCACACCAAGAATACGTTATTATTTTCACTCTTCCTTATTACAACTGAATTGTCACGAGAAACACCAAAGGAGATAGAAGAAGACGACGATAGATGATGTCATTATAGTAGAAAGAGTTTCTCCCCTGTCATATCCTTCGTCATTTCGGGATCAAAGTAATTTTAATGATTCTCATAATCTCATCTAATATAATTAAGTTTGAGTTGGGATAATATCACACCAAGAATACGTTATCATTTTCACTCTTCCTTATTACAACTGAATTGTCACGAGAAACAGCAAAGGAGATAGAAGAAGACGACGATAGATGATGTCATCATAGCAGAAAGAGTTTCTCCCCCGCCATATCCTTCGTCATTCCAGGATCAAAGTTTGGCTTGAGCTGTAGAAGTCAGCAAACACAATTGTTGACTTGGGAAAAGAGTGTATCTATGCTATATATATATATATATATATATATATATATATATATATATATATATANGAAATCCACTCTTTCTTCATTTACTAGAATTTAGTTTTCTCTTACATGAATAATAATATACTAGTTTCTAAACTTGCGCAATGCACAGAGTGATTAATAGTTAAAAACCTTTGTTATATGAGGTTGTAAGTAAAACCATGTACTAAATGTACTAATGTTAAATACCTAAACATTTGCATTGATAATTTCCTAGAATATAGACCCTCATTGTTTGGTCATTTTCCTAGAATATAGACAAATGTCATACACGATATTACTTAATTGAATAAAATATATATTAATTTAATAAATAATAAATAATATATATATATATATGGCTTAAAAATAAATTTTAATTGTATTGTTAAATTATAAAATTAAACAAATAAATTAAATTTGTTATAGTTTTGTAATTTATTGTTGCAATAGAAATATTGGGAACAAAAAAATTATATATACTTTTTGTTCTGTTTAATTAATAGGTATTTTTTCCGTTTCTCAATATTAGTTCATTTCACCTTTTTATGTTCATTCATAATTTAATATATATGGATATAATTTATATCCAAATACATTAAATTATAAATGGATATAAAAATGAGAAATGAATTAATATTGAAGAACAGACGGAGTATAAAAAATTACCATTCTCATTCAAAATTACATATTTTAAATTAAGGACACTTGTTTACTAAGTAGTAAATACATAACTCTACTATGGGCATATGTCTTTTTTCTCTTGATTACTTAATTGGAAAAATACAGATTCGAGACCAATGCTCTTACGTGAGTGCAAAAATGATTAATACTTACTTATTTAATGAATTATTGGATTAAGGAGAGATGCGTCTTAATCCTTGGTCAAGGAGGAACACATCCACCCTTGCTTCACCAAGACACATCCTTGCGGTACTACAGAGTGGGTAAGCTAAATCCATAAGGTATACTGGGGTCACTATGGATACACTAAACCCGTATCTGGGGCTTATCGAGTATGTTGAACTCGTGTCAATAACTGAATTATAATAAATAATAATATTGCTGAAATGTAAGTTTGTTGTCCTAGGGTTCTTATGCATAACTGATTATGATACTTTAAGTATCATGGATGATCTAACTATAGTTTAATAATTACCAACATATTATATTCTATGTCTACTCATTATGGAAATTATGTTATCCTACTGTCATACCATATAGAAGTCACTACTTAAGCCTAACCATGCAGTTCTAAGCATATAAACACATTCATTTAATATTGCATAACATGTATATAAGTCTCTGCTTAGCCCTAAACATGTGGTTACTAAGCATAAAATCACTTAATTAATCTAAATACTAAATAACTAAATAATTAAATAATTAAATAATTAATTAAATTAATTACACATGCTAGTACAATTGACTCAATTGACGAACCGCTAATGCAGCACACCGCCGATGCACCGAGACCTCCACTCACATAGAATAGCCTAAGACTGAGGAACACTAGCACTGGAAGCTCTAATCAGTGTAGCGTTGGCACTTAGATTGGCCAACAAACATCATACTATTAGAAAAACTCATAACTGAAAGAATAACACTACTATAGGGTGTCGCCGTAGCGAACTAGCATTGCTACGGTGAAAAGGCATCGTCACGGCTATCGTGAATTGCACCATAGTATTACCATTACCAATGTAGTAGCCACCACAAAAATACTAACTACCTACCCTAAGAGAAGACGTTGCGTCCTCACAAAATGAATTTGAGTAGAAAAGTTCCAGCACTGGGTGGAGCTTTAGAAGTTCTGAAGGAATTAACAATTATAGCTCTGTCTAGGGTCTTTATTTATAGGAAGAAGAGAGCCTCCTGCTCTTATGTTGCTGCTGCGGTGCTAGGATTTCTGGAACCTCCGTGTTGCTACAACACGATCTTAGCTCTGTGTCATTGCAGCGCATTGGCCTCGCTACAACGCCCTTCCAAGACATGAGTCATCTCAACTATATGAATATATAATCTTACGTGCATCTAAACTTCTTCAAATTCTCTAAAAATTCAAGGGTCATTAACTCCTATATTTCCAATACATTAGAATATATGATTTACCATTCTTTCTAATTAATATAATCATAGGAAAGTATGTTGCAATACATGATATAATAACTATCCCCCTATAAGTGTATACGAATTTAAGCTTTACATAGTTATTAAGTTAGTACATTACTGAGCTGATATGGCAAGCACGTCAAATAGACTATGATGAAAGAAAGAATCTTTGTCAAACGAGCCCTAAATTTTTATTGTTTATATACACAGTCACACACACACACCCCTACATATACAACAAGTGAATCAGAATAATTTCGGAATGAATAAAAGTATATCTCAGATACAAGTACTTCTTAACTACGCTCACATGGGTTGAATGAAGATCAAATAAAGGGCACAAGAATGAAGATTCCACTAGCTTAAAGAGTTTAATCTTAATCAACGCAAACAACCCCAATGTATTAACAATGCACAAATTAACTGGCCTTCAAGAAGAAAAAGGATATCAAATTTACACAACCTGATAACTTATGTTAAAAACCACAATAAGAGTTAAAAGTAACATCTCTAAGTTAAAGATAGCATGTGATCAAAGCTAAAAAGGGATGGTCTAATACGTGACTTTCTCACCTGATAACTTGAAGGAATTGTTAAAAGCATGTAAATTGAGTGTCCTGAAGGAGCACCGGGCAATAAGTAAGAGGATGCCGATGACGACAATGACCTTGCTGAGAGCTCTCTGCTAGTCCTCAGCAGAAGCAACTACTTTCTCCTACAAAGGCGGCAAATCAATTTACATGCCAAGGTCGTCGGACTTGACGACAACGGCGGCGAAATCTGAATCCTCTGATCCCAACCTCTCCTTCTGTTTTATTTTTCTTAGGAGTGTGGTGGTTTTGTTTGAAGTAGATCAAAGAAAAGATTCACAACTAAGCCCTAGTAGAAGCAGAGGGAGCCATCCCACTCGATCCGAAGGATGGATGCAACCTCAACTTATCACATTTCTCGATAGTGTGAAATGGTGGATAATGTAATCATGGTGGATTATTGCGGTGGAGGTCAAAGATGCCCCGAAATTGATGAGACGATGCCGATTGAGGGACTATGCAACCCTTTCCCTCGACGGTGGCAGTGCAGCTGAGTGCGGCACACGATGGTTCAACATGTTGGTGTGGGGGGTTTTCTATTTTGAAAGGGTTTGGTTTTGAGAGAGGGTTGAGAATTTGAGAATAAGAGCTAGCACTTGAGGTAGAGGGTTTTGAGAGAGAGCAAAAAAGTGGGAAGAATTGAGAGAGCGAGAAAAAGAGAGGAGGAGCGCTCTTCTAGAAAATATCTCCGCTTGGCTCAGTGTGCTTTTGAAATTGACTTTATTTTTTAAAGAAAGGCGATGCAATCGCCACAAAATGCTAATAACCGCCACCATTTTCTATTCAACTACGACGGTTAAAGTGAACAGCAACTGCCACTAAAAACCTATTTTCTGGTAGTGGGATATTATAATTAATAATTGTGTACAACATGTGTAAATCAATGCGTAAACTTTGAGAATTTTAACTTTCCGAGACTTACAATAACAACTGAGTTTAACTTTAAAAAACTTGATGCTGAAAAATATTAGAGAATAAATTGTTGCCACATGAAACTTTCAAGAACCAAAATATATATTTACTCTTGACATTTTCATTCATAAGGTTAGTTAGTGCTAAATAGTCATGTGAGATGCACATAAAATATTAAAATGACCCAACTATCCCTCTGATTCCATTCCAATTCTTCCTCCTCCTTGTTCATCTTTGTCTCCTATCCTATCTCTAGAATCCAACCACCCTATGCATACCCATCTCACATAGACCAATCTTCATTTCCTTGGCATTATTATCAATTATTATTTTTCCTTTATAATTTTTTTTGTTTGATAGGTTTTTATTTATTGATTTTATTTTTGGCGATTCAACTAGTTTTTCTTATTTTTTTGGGTCAACTAGCAGAATACCTGTGGTACCGTACGGGTTAGTTATTATTTTTATTATTTAATTATTTAATGTTACCCCTTGTTTAAATGTATTTTAACTTTTATTTTTATTAAAAAAATGATTATGTTTCAATATTCATATTTCAAAAAGTAAAAAAAAAAAAAAACATTGTATAGTTTTTTTTTCTTCTCTGTCCTTTCTTTTATTTTTAAAACATGAACTCTCCCTTAAAAGATTAAATTATGAATAAAATTGTGCTGCACTTTAATTCAATTTTATGTCTTTAGTTAAATGTTCATAATTTATATTTTATCATACAATTTTTTTTATAAAAACGCTATTTATTAACAATTATGGAGATTAAAGTTCTATCATCATCATATTAGTATATAATATTATTGATAACAACAATAATAATAAATTTTGATAATTCTTTTTAAAAAGTAAGAATAGAGCATATAAATATTATTTTATATAATTTTTTTACTATAGTGTATGATAATTGATGTAAATAGGAATTTTACTCATTTTTTATATTAATTTTCTAAAATGAAAATAAAATATCAATTTTATATTGAGTTTATATTTTCAAAATAAAATAGAGAGGATGGTACAACAAGGTCGACAAGCGACAAGCATTAGGTTGAAGGAAATACCAATAAAGGAGTTTTTTAACCTAAGTCGAAGATCAAAATGGTCTATGTTTAAAAAATATTCATAAAATTTATACAATTACTTTTTCACCCTTTATTTAATTCCTTTATTTCTTCCCTTGTCTTCATCTCCCATCAAACTCCTCACCTCCACCACAATCATCACTCCTTGCCCCCTTACCCTTCTCCACCCTCTCTCCTCTACACCACCACCCTCCTCAACTCCCCTTCTCCCGTTGCTACCCTTCATTGCCGCGTAATAGCACAGCCGCACCCCTAACCTCTGACCCCAACTCCTGCCACTTAGGAATAACAATTTGTACCCTAACCGCAGGTACCCGTCCTAACCCAACTCGACGGGTAGACAAAAATTTGCTATTCAATTGGCAATTATCCGCACGAATAATTACTTTAAATTATCCGCATAGGTAATTACCCAAAATTACCCGCACAAGTTAGGGTAGGGGTATTTTGATGTACCAGACCCACCCCTACCCGCACCCTATATATTATGTTTTATTTTTTACCATAGTTTTTTTTTTGTTCTTCTCCATAATTTTCTTTGGACCATACTTATATTTTAACACATCATCACCTTTTATGAGGTTTAAATTCTACTTTTTGATTTTTGAGGTCATTTTTCTACAATTATATCTAAATTTTCTTTGTACATAACTTGTGACGTAAGAGTTTCATTTCTGTGAAATTATTTCATGAGAACTAATGTCTATATGTAGTTGTTCTGTTTTCTTTTATTTTTTTATAAAATAAATATGAATAAATGTGAGAACTACTTTCATTAGTCTAATTAGCTAGTCTGACGAGATTTTTATATTTTCACTTTAATATGTCTTATTTTACTGTGCTAATGTGACTATATATGATTTGGATGTTAACAAATTGTGTTGTTGTTATTTTAATTATGTTGTTCTTATTCACTAAAATAATTAATTTTTTTATAGTTGACATTTATACTATGTAAACATAAAAATATTTTTTTAAAAGTAATAGGCAGGGTAAGAGTTTAGATATTTTTCTATGGGTAGGGTTAGGGTTTTTATTTGTAAAACTCATGAGTAGGATAAGATTTTTTTTTATCTAACAGGTTTAGGGTTAGGTGAAAATCCTATCCAACCTTACCCATTGTCATCCTTATCACCACCCCTTTACTCTTACTGTTGTGTCCCCTCCCACCGCCAACAACCGTCCAGCCCATAATGACAGTGTGCAATGCCGACACAAGTAGTAGCTGCGACAACACGAGGATAAGTCTTAACATGGCAAGCAGGAGGCGTAACAATGTCGACTGGCAGCACGACGACTAAGACTCGCACCACAAACGCCGCTCAGAAATAGGGGGTTCTCACTCGGACTACCTATATTTGAGTTCTATTGTTTTTGATTTTTTTATGTTTGGTTTTTAAATACGATTAAAGTTTGGACTAACCCTATCCCTATTTATTCAAACCCTAGCCCTAAATCCTAATCAAACCCTAGCCCTAATCAACCCTACCCATAATCAACCCTAACCATAGCCCTAAACCCTAACCCTAAACCATAATCAACTATACTCCTATGGTTATCAAAATCGCCAGTTAACTCATAAACTCGTACGAGTTTACGTTCTTTGGTAGTAAAATCGAACTGACTCGCATGTAAACTCATTTCTAGGTAAACTCGTGTAAACTTATATAAAATCGCGAGTTTACCACAGGTGTGGTTTTTTTTTTAAGGACAAAACAAGGTTGACGTTGTTTTACATGTCTCTGAGTTTTTAGATTTAGGTCATTTGAGTGTTTTAGAGTTATCATTTACAGCTACGCATGCAATTGTGCTCCGTCATCCCATCGTGCTTCGTTGTGCTCCTCCATTGTGCTCCGTCGTTGCTTGTGCTCCGTCGTGCTTCGTCACCAATCCATCGTATGTATTTCATCCTTTGCTCAGGGATCTTTCCCACCAGGGTGAATGGCCTCTGCATCGCTATTTGTGCTTTAGTGTTCTAGATTGGAAACATCATCGTCACATACTCGCTTCTTGTGATGTTCAGTAGTCAGTACTATGGAACTCGCTGGTATCTTTAGTGTTTATGCTATTGTATGTGTCATCTCCTAGATATTTGTGTTCATGAAGGTTCTAGAAACAAAGGGCATGCCCCTCGAAATCATCACTGAATTCTTTGTTGTCGGCTCGAAGCAGGCTACTTCTGTCAAGAATAAGTGACATTGTTCTTTATATACATATGCTATGTTGGTTGCTCAACACACCGCCTCTCTCTTGTGTTGATAGATTTTGCTTGTCATTAAGTTTATGTGAAAGAGGATATGTTCTGGTTCAAACATATGTATTATGTATGAATTGAACTTAGAACTCGTATATTTCATCTTTATTTGTGCTTTGTTATGGAGGTAAATGTATTTATGAATTTCAAGTTTTATTAAATATTTTTTTTAGCATAATAATTTTTTAAAATAATTTTTTAATAATAGGTAAATTCATACAAATTTACGATCCGAGTTTATGTAGGCTCCATGAGTTTACTTAAACTCGCGAGTTTGATAACCATGTTTACTCCTAATAAACCCTAACTTTAATTAACCCTACTCATACTAAACCCTAATCCTAATTAGCCCTAAACTATAAACATTGACCCTAAACCCCAATCAACCTTAACCATAATTAACCTAACCCTAGCCCTAATCAACCTTAGCATTAAATCCTAATTAACACTAACCCTAATAAACCTAACCATAGCACTAAACCCTAACCCTAATCAAACCATAACTCTAATCAAACCTTAATGTTTATTAGGGTTAGGGTTTAGGGTTTGATTATGGTTAAGGATGATTAAGGTCAGGGTTATGGATATGGTTAGGGTTTATTAGGATTATGGTTATTAGGGGTTAGGGTTTGATTAGGGTTTAACGTTAGGATTATGGAAATGGTTAGGGTTTAGGGTTAGTGTTGATTAGGACTAGGGTTTAAGGCTAGGGTTATGTTTATTATGGTTATAGTTTATTAGGGTTAGGGTTTGTTAGGGGTGGGGTTGAGTATGGTTTATGGTTAGGGTTGATTAGGGTTAGGATTAGGGTTTATGGTGTAGGGTTAGTGCTGAGTAAGGTTTAGAGTTATGATTAATTAGGGTTAGGGTTTATGGTTAGGGTTTATTAGAGGTTAGGGTTATGGGCTAGGCTATAGTTAGGGTTTATGATGGTTAGAGTTTATTAGGGTTATGGTTTAGGGCTAAGGTTTGATTAAGGTTATGGACCGAGTTCAAATTTGCTAAACTAGATGATTTACCAAACCGGTTGATTAGGGTTTAGGGCTAGGGTTTGATTAGGGCTAGAGTTAGTCCAAATTTGCCAACAGGGTCGCCAAATCCAATAGGAATTACCCAATCGATTGGCGAATTCCTATTGGATTTGGCAACCCTATTGGCGAATCTCAGCACTATTCGCCAAGTGTGTTGGCGAATCTGACGTGGCTCGCCACACAGAGTGCGAATGCCACGTCAGCCAAAACAAGAGTAGTTTTGTTAAATGTTTGGAAATAATGGTATTTTGGTAATTTGTTTGTATATCGGGGGTATTTTAGAAAAACTCTTCAAAGAGTGACCCAAAAATCATAACTCAATCTAACCTGACCCAACTTAATAATAATCTAGTTATTTCTAGTGTCTAGGAATGTAAGAAAAAAAATCCTCTAGACAAGGATCTTGTGGGTATCCCTAAATAAATCTTTGCAGGGAGGGATTTTTTTTCTCACTAGGGGAGATGAAAACTAAAGTTCATTGTGACAAATTTGGGGACAAGGACGGAGATCATATTTTCTGCCTTGCCTCGATAAGACTCCAATATATATGAAAAGTTTATAATATCTTTTACTAGTATTGAAAAGTCTATATATATATATATATATATATATATATATATATATCAATTTGAGTTAATTAAGTTTTTAGTCTCTATAAAATTAGAAAGTTTGGTTTTAGTCCCTGTGTACAATTTTTAGTCCCTGTAAAAATTCGAAGTTTGGTTTTAGTCCCTGTGGATGGCTGAAGTTAACTGTGATGACGTGACCGTTAACGACACTAACGTGGCCTGTCACGTGACATTCTAACCCCATGACCCGACCCAATGACCCATGACCCGACCCGGTTACTTTTAAAATAATAATAAAAAATTTCTGGTTCTCTCTACCCATGGCACACCCACCCTAACCGTCGTCGTCGTCGCCGCCACCTCCTCCTCCTCTCTTCCCACTTCCTCCGTCTCTCCTCTTCCTCTTCCTCAACCTCACTTTCTCCTCTTCTCTCTTCTTCCTCTCCTCTCAAACTCAAAGCCTCTCAACACCACCACCAACAACAACGCTTATGAGCTCTGCTTTCGTCACATCCATCCCGGGACGGTACACGCTCATCTCGGAGCAGAACGCGGCGGCGTCGGAATCACTCATCGGAGCTACGGAGTTCTCGAACGTGTCGAACATTCTCCGGTCGTCGCGGTTCAGCATGAGCAGGGAGCCGAAGGGGATTTGGTGCGCCAGATCGCCGTCGCTGAGGAAGAGGAAGCTCTGGTCGGCGCGCTGGATCTTGAGGCCGTCGAATCCTGCTAGGGAGGTGTCGGTGGGTCTCGGTGGAGCATGGCCACGCGAGCATACGACGACAAGCATGACAGCCACGCGAGAAGACGACGGTGAGCACGCACGCGAGCCCACGAGCAGAGAGAAGAGAGCAGCCCCCTGCGGCGACGGCGGCTTGTGCGGTGGTGAGGGCGGCGTGTGGGAGACGATGCGGTGTGCGGTGGGGGGAAGGGGAGGTCGTGGTCGTGGCCTTCGAATGTATGCAGATTGATTTGGGGATTTTGGGGGAGATTAGGTTTGCAATTTTGGGTTTTAATTTTTTTTTAAAAAAACGGGTCGGGTAGGGTTTGGGTTGGACTCAAAAAAATGGGCTCCACCACGTAGAGGGTCCACGTGTGACGCCCCGTCAGCGACGTTAAGTGACACGTCAGCACCGTCACTCTCCCACCGTCAACAGGGACCAAAATCAAATTTTCGTATTTTACAGAAACTAAAACTGACAATAAGGGACTAAAACCAAATTTTTTCGTATTACAGGGATTAAAAATTTAATTAACCCTATAAATTTTATATTTTATGACATTTCACACTTATTCTAATTAATAAAATATAAAAATGAGAAGATAAAAGAAATCAAGCATTGCGAACCTAATTCACATTCACAATTCCTACCATAACAGATCCCTCCCTCTCTCGCGCGGAGCCGTACCGCCGTGCCGCCAGCCGTCGACGGGATTCCTCCTCTCTCGGCTTGCTCCTGTCTCGTTCGTCTCTATCTCTCGAGGCGCCGTGCCGCCAGCCACCGACGGGCCCCTCTCACCTTCCTCTCGGCTTGCTCCTCTCTCGCCTTCCTCTCTCGTGGTGCTTCGTTTCTCTGTGTTAAGCACAACCACCAGCCGCCGTCGCCGCCGCCAACTCTCTGCACGGCACCACCACAACATCATCAGGTAAAGGTTTGTTCTTTTTTTCTTGTGGGTTAATTATTATTATTATTATTTTATGAATATTTGTTACTGGTGAATGCTTGTGTTCTGTTTGATGAAATGCCTAAGGCAGTTTGTGCCTCCCTCTCACGGTTATGGAAGCAATCGGATTGGGGCCTGCGGGGAAACTAAAATCAGAGTTCAGCTGTTGGCTGTGGTTGCTTGTGGGATTCTTTTTTGTTTTTTGAATAAAAAGTGATCAATTTGAGAAAGGAATATTATGTGCTCTTTTTACTCTGTTCTTGGCTTCCTCGTCATTGAATCTTAATATTCAAATGCTCTCTCCATGCTTCTTTCATTCTCTCAATCAAACTGAATAATAGAACTTGGCTTTGTGTCTGAATCTTCTACACCTTTAGGCATGAACAATGAACTGAATTAGTTAATCTAAGACGGAAGCTCATGACCCATCACATATGCTATTTACATCTCTTATTTTACAGAGATGTTTGAGTGAACAATTTTAATATGTAATGTTTTTGTTGGATTGGTAAGTTTTTTCTTTTTAATTTTTCAATTATTTTTTTTTTCACCCACGCGGGTGGCGGGGGGCGGGGGTGGTGCTCCCCGCTCGGGTGACATCCCTAGCAGTGCCTTCGTGCAGGTCCCTTTCTGTTATGAAGTTGAATTAAGGTTTAAATCGTAACAAAGATTAAAGTATTGAAGTTTGAAGGGTCTTGGGATACATCCATTGTCACACGACCACAGAATGGAAGGCAGCGGCAGCAGTGGAAGGGGAGAGGGAATCGTGGACGTTGGATCGGTGGTCGAAGCCGTTTCTGCGGAAGATGGTGACGCCCCTCTTTACAGCGTCGAAAGCCTCTGCATGCGTTGCGGCCAAAACGTACTCTCTCTCTCCCTCTTCCTTCGTAACTTGTGATTTATCATTTACTTCTTTAATGTGTTTGCTTCTTCTTCAGTTCCTGCTTTTTGTCTTTGCTCAGCTTCCTTTCCTCCTCTTCTCTTGTTTCACGTGCATTGTTGTTTGTTTCTGTTGTTATTGCGTGTGAGCTGTAATGTTCAATAACCTTTAAGTGACTCGAATTGCTGTTGTGATTCGCAGGGAGTTACGAGATTCTTGCTCACGTTAATTCCTCACTTTAGAAAGGTATAGTTCTTAATCCTTATGTTGATGCTTCAATTTTTTTCTTCTTTTAAATATTTATTGTATTCTTTAATTAACTGATTGAATTTGAAGCAATATAATCTCTTTCTTATGCCTGTCCATTGGTTTGCTTGGATTAAGGCATGTAATTGAAATGCATTGTTGCATTTGACTTTTGTGCAGATTTTGCTGTCAGCTTTTGAATGTCCTCACTGTGGTGAGAGGCAAGTTGCCCTTAATCCATGTCTTGCTCTTAATTTGGTTGTGTGTATTGGATGTAACTGCTTGCTCCCGTTGATATCCCTTGAAAGGAGATCATTATTCATTTATTTTGGTTCTTATATTTGTCTATTAGGAACAACGAAGTCCAGTTTGCTGGTGAAATTCAACCGCGTGGTTGCTGTTACACTCTGCAGATCCCATCTGGCGATCCAAAGGTCGTGCTTGATTGGAATTATCTTATTGTATATGCTTTAAAATGTTTTACTTACCTTGATTATTTATAGTAATTTAATCAAACTTGCATAGCAACTGGATGAATTAAAACATAATGCGATAGTCTAGTTAAGGTGAATACAAGACTAACTTGAGTTGAGGTACTTTCCTTCCTTGTGTCGCATGGTTTTATCAGCCAGTTGTCACATGGTAAAAGGTGTTATACTTTTCAATCCTTAGACCCTGAGCAAAAGTTTAAATTAAAAAGACAAGGAAACATCTTAGGGTTGCAACATTTGTTCCAAATGTTTATTTTCTAGCCATTACTTTCATTTTTGCAAACTTCTTTCAGGTTTAAAGGCTTTGTTTTCACGTTTACGCCACCAAATATACATATTAGTATATTTCACTTTTTTACCTTTAAAAGGGTTCTTACCACCATTGATATTTAGTGGCGTAAACGTGACTTGGAAGCTTGGAGGCATTCTAGGAAAACAAATAACATGCATATTTGTTATGCAAAGTAGGGAATTATGGAAGTTAATGGCCCATAGTGAAATTTGTAGGGACTGAGCCTTCTAATTAATGGGCCTTAGTTAGGAATTTGAATTAGTAGTTAGTATCGAAAGATATAAAAGAGTGTTAGTGATAGAGAAGGATCAATTGTGAAGTTAGAGAATAAGTGAGTTTTGAGAGTTTAATTTTCAGTGTATTACAAGATTCTTTGAACCAGTTCTACCGGAAACATTTGTGAGTACTATGGGCAAACTAAGGGTCTAGAAGCAAAATTCAACATGCCGAGCTGCATTGTTACCAATATGAAACAAAATATCCAGGAAATGGCCTTATCAAAATTCAGATTAATACATATATCATTGATGTAGGCTAACATTAGATTCTCATGTTTCCTGTCTGATTTACAAGACTGCTTTTTGCTAACTGTTCTGCAAATATAGTTGCAAGAGTCCCTCATTAATGAGTTTAATGAATGCAGATGCTCGATCGACAAGTGGTAAAATCTGAATCTGCTACCATTAAGGTACTTAAATTAATCGTATTTAATTTTTGGCACATGTTTATTTACACGGATATTTGAATCTTCCTCTTTCTTATATACTATAATAAAGCAGATACAGAAAATAAATGTTTTTTGGTCTTTAAAAGTTCAATTGAAACAATTTGAGTTTCAAACCTGTATTTCTTAAACATTTTTTTAAAATAAAATGCATCACACCCCACTATTACCCTCATGGCCACATCCTCACCCACCTATTTTCCATCCTCACCCACGTCCCACTTCAAATTCCACAATGGCAAGAGGAAAGGTTCAGCCACATGCAATATTTGTTCAATACTTAAATATCATTCCATATTTGTCCCACTAGTATACAATTTATCTAGTTAAAAAGAAAAGAAAAGCGTATATTGTCTAATGGATAGGACAAAGGTCTTCTAATCCTTTGTTATAGGTTCAAATCCTATTGGACTCAAATAATTTGCATTGTATAGAATTGAATTTCTCTATTATTGAACAGGCTCTGAATGATTTGAATTGAACGGGAGCAGTTTGGACTTTTAGAACTATGACTTATAATATATTATGTATATTAATAAAAAATAATACTGTATATGTTTATAATTTTTTTTATTCGTATATAAATTTTATTCAAAGAAAAGATATTAAAGAAGAATTGAGTTAAATTAGAAAGCTTAATTGAAAATGTGGTTTTTGATAAAGCTGGCATTGACAGATCCACGTGACCTCAACTAATGGGGTAAGGCTTGGTGGTGGTTGTTCACGCTGTTAAGTGCTAGTATGACTTTGGTGATATGGTCCAATGGTACCTTACATTACAAGTTTTAAGGGTGGAGTTCATGGGATACCCCCAAGCTCTAACTAAATGCAAGAGATGAAAATATTGCTTTATTAAAATGAACTGATGTTGCTTGAGTGTTAATTTTGATTTCCTTTGTTGTATTCTATTTATCTGGTTATCTTTTGTTGAGTTCTTCCAGTGGCTTGTTCATTTTTATTTTCTTCCGGGGTTTGCTGTTATGTGGATACTATGTTATGCTTTGTTTCAGGCCTTGCGTGTTCTATTGAACTTTCGTTCTGTTTTGATATTTATAACTTTTTTTTTATTTGTTGGTGAGCCGTGTGTAGTTATTTGCAATATACTGCCAAATGTCTTATTAGCAGATCCTATATGATATTCCTATGTGCACCATTTCAATTTATAAGTTATGCACGAAGCAAGATCTGGATTTATAAGATTCACTTCTGCCCATTCTAGCAGCTGTGAAAATATGAATAATATGTGTCTATTTTTGAAAATTTGAAGTTTAGTAAGTTTCTTGAAATTGTTTATATATTGGACACCTGGCTTATATGTATGGTTGTGCAGATACCAGAATTGGATTTTGAGATTCCACCAGAGGCTCAGCGTGGCAGTCTGTCAACGGTACTTTTTAATTTACTTGCTCTTTTCCCACTTCAGGCATTGATAGGGTCAGGTTTATATATATTTTTGACTTATCTGTCATTTCACTTGTTGGTGAACATCTCTTCCTGAGTATGAGTTGTAGGGAAGAATTCTGAGCAAATTTCTGAAGCTTTTGGTTTGGCTGTTAATCGTATCATAACTTACATAGCTTCCCTATGTCTCCTGGTGTAATTTTAGGTGGAAGGGATGCTAATGCGAGCTGCTGATGAGCTTCAGGCCCTTCAGGAGGAACGCAAGGTACAATTTTTATCTGCCATATTATTGTTCAGTATATGTGTATCATTCAATAATTTATCTCATGTTTTTTACCTTCTAGAAAGTGGCTCCAGAGACAGCCGAAGCAATTGATCAATTCTTGGTGAAATTGCAAGCCTGTGCAACTGGAGAATCATCCTTCACATTTATTCTTGATGATCCTGCTGGAAACAGCTTCATTGAAAACCTGTAAGATTAGTTCTTGTTTAAGGCCTAATGAACTGTTATATTGGATTCGTTTTATCCAAATCATTATGCATTGCATTTTGTAATATTCATTGTAAACCAGTTTGAACAGAAATCTGTGTTTGTTAGTGAGGCAATCTTCAGCCTTTATTTGGTGCTTCTTAGCATTAGTTGAGCCTTCTATCTGCTTTTATTTTACTTAAATGGAGGAGATTTCTTTGTGGATAGGTTTGCACCAGCATCTGATCCATCATTGACTATCAAATTTTATGAGCGAACACCTGAGCAACAAGCATTGTTGGGATATCTTGTTGATTCTACACAGATTGATGGAACTCGTGGAACTCGTGATGAAGCCCTGGCAGGGGGTGATGCTGGGGTTGCTGATCAAGTGAGGAGAGAATCACATGGGTCAATAGGAGCCGCAGCTGGTCATCGAGCCATTGCACAAAGTAATAATGCAGAAATTGCAGAAGCCTTATTTCGATATACTGCGCCAGAAGAGGTGTAAATAAAATGCTGAACTGTGTAGTACTGACTACTGATGTTTAGTTCTTTTTCAATTTTTGTCCATTCAGTGTCATATTGCTGCTTGTTTCTTGGCAGGTGATGACTTTCCCATCAACTTGTGGTGCTTGTGCCACCAAGTGCGAGACTCGAATGTTCGTCACCAGTATCCTTTTACCATCTTTCGTATTACCTTTGGTGTATTCTTTGCATGTGTTTGTTACATTTATTTGGAAGGACTGTCCATCAGTTTAGCATCAGTGGAAATTATAGTTTGGATTGATTGGCTTGAAGGATTCATATTTTGTATGTGTAAGAGCGCAAGAAGCTGTGTAAGGGAAAACTGGAATCATACAAGGGCTGGATTTGTTTCTGAAATTGAAGTTTCTTTGTTTCTACATATTTTATGTACATGCAGATGAAATTTGTAGATAATATTTTTTGATAACCACAGATAAAAGAAAATGCTGAACTACAGTGTTTTGTTAGTTTATCTATACACTTCGTTGAGCTTAACAGCATACAGATATTCCATACTTCCAAGAAGTAATTGTTATGGCATCTACATGTGATGCTTGTGGTTATCGCAACTCTGAGGTATATGCTGATTTCTTGAACGTAATTATCTCTTTTGAGAGCCAGGCTAATTTTCGTTCTTCAATATGCAGTTGAAACCAGGTGGACGTATTCCTGAAAAAGGAAAAAAGATTATCCTCCGCGTGAAAAATGTTAATGATCTAAGTCGTGATGTAATCAAGGTTTGTCAACATCTTTATCCTGATCTTGACAAATAGTATGCAAGTGTGATTAATTTCTAATTATTGGCTGGGACTATCTTTTGGGTTTGATTAGTCTGACACTGCAAGTGTGAAAGTTCCGGAACTTGATTTGGAGTTGGCAAGTGGCACTCTCGGAGGAGTTGTTACGACTGTTGAAGGTTTAATTACAAAAATTAGTGAAAGTGAGTATTGTCCTTCCCGCCCTCCTCCTCCCTTCTCTTCCTCTCTTTCTTCCCCCCTCTCTCTCTTTTTCTTTTCTCTTTCACACATGCATTCCATCAAGATGCATCCTATGGGGACATGATAATTATTAGCAGTAATCTTTGTGGAACTGAAAAGGAAAGGACGGATGCCGGACGGTAGTATCTATGCACCTTTTTGAGCTCCACATGAACAAATTAATCACGATTCTTAAACCTTTTTTAATTGATCTTTCAAGTTTCAACCCCCTGAACACAAGTATTTCTTTTTATCTAAGTAATCTGCGCCAAATATGTTGGAAACAGTCTTCTAAATTGCAAATTTGCTGTGTTTTGGAAAGATGGATTTCAAGTTCTGCATAATTCATATGTTTATGTTTTTCGTGTTCTTGCTGTATGATTTTCTTTTAATAGTTTATGTTGATTGCTTAAAATAAGAAATAATTTTATGTCTTCTGCATGTACAGGCCTTCAAAGGATCCATGGGTTTACTTTTGGAGATAGTCTTGATGAAAACAAAAAAAGCAAGTGGATAGACTTCAAAGAAAGGCTAAACAAGGTAGCATGATTATATGGAATGGTTAGCTTAGATTTCTCTATCTCACATTCTCACCTTACGGCAGAGCAGGGTAGCAGTTGCTCACATATTTCTATAGTTTACCTGTTTCTCTCGTGTCTCTACTCAATTGTTTTATCAAAGGAGGAGCACAAATTTTTTGAATAACAATAGCCAAGGATCATATTGTCTGCTACTTTGTATTCTGTTAGCATTATTTGACAGATGTTTTCTATAGTATTAATGCTTAATAAATAGAAGCCATCATACAATCATTTATTTTTGGTCTTTGAACTTTGAAGGACTTTGATCCCTCCTTCATCTGCATCTTTTCATTTGTGCAGCTTCTTAGCTTGGAAGAAGCTTGGACTCTAATTCTTGATGATGCATTAGCCAATTCCTTTATAGCACCTGCAACTGATGATCTAAAAGACGACAATCAATTAACATGTAAGTGTTTCTTCAACAATCTCAGACATAAAGTTGTACTTGAATGTTGTTCACATTTTCCAACTTTGAAATTGAAATTGTGAATATATGTTCTGTTGGTGGGTCTTGGCCCTGTCTGCACAAGGATACTTCACCATCAGATCAAGCTTAAGTTACTGGGATGATAACGTTGCTTGCCTTTGCGTTGGCTTAAATAAAGAACCAAAAGAAAAGAACAAAACTCCACAGCGTTGGTTTAATTGCCTTATTATGCTGTTTGCTTGTATGGTGATGCAGTTATAAGTTTCAATATGCTTGACCATATAACTGTGAATCATGTCAGTTTTTTTGTCCTTATTATTCATGATTGGTGAAATATGTGTTTCTTCATCAAGGTAAAATAGATTGGCATGTTTGGATCTGAGTGTATCAATTTTACATTCCTAGGAAATCGAGTATACTATTGACTATTGAGGGGAAAAAAAAACAGAACTTGTATATCATGCCAATGATAATGTGTTTGCGTAAATTGCATTTTGACACATGTGAGGGCCCATGGATTTGAACCTTTTGCATTAGTGAACTGTATTTGTGTGGCCTAATGGATGGGTATAATGTTGTGAGTGGGTTTACTGTTCTCTGTAAGTCTGATTGTTACACATTATTGTCATGCCATCTAATCTTGGCTGCATAGTTCTTCATCTTAATATTATTCATGTCTTATGGTTTTATGTTTTGGCATTTTCACCAATGTGGTCACTCCAGTTGAGGAATACGAGAGGTCGTGGGAGCAGAATGAAGAATTAGGTCTGAATGATATCGACACTTCTGCTGCCGACGGTGCTTATGAATTAGCAAATACTACTAAAAGTGAATGAACACAGCAAACGACTTTTTTCTTTCCTCTCATGCCCTGCCACCACCCAAAACAAAAGAGTGAAGGAGGAGTTTTTGTGCCAGTTTAATATCAAGGTAACATAAAAAGGAAGGAAAGAGTTGTTTTGACCCCCTCATGTAATGGCTGAGTGATTTGTTTGTACTTTGTAATTTATGCGCCCATTAACTTATCATCCTTCGGAAATAGTAATTTATGAACATTTAAATTTCTTATAAATTGGTAGTTAATTATTTCTGGTGTTCGTGGCCACTTGACGCTGTTTCTTTAGCATAATCGGTATATTTCAGTAGTATAACACGAGTTTGGCAAATTTGCAAATCATGTACACATTAAAGGTTGTCTTCATAGAAGAGCTTGGAGTATCTTAGAGAGCTGAAAAATGGTCAGATTTCACATTCAATATTAAGATGCATTGGTGTTTCAGTTTGAACGATTATGGCTAACTTTTGGGCATGTGTAAAACTGAAATTAAATAGCGAGTGTTCATTATAATTTGACACAAATTATGTGACAAAAAATTATATTGGTGTATAAATATGTTGGAAAAGTATTAATTTTAATGGTATATATAATGAAATTCTGGATCAAATAAATAGTACTGTAATTTCTGTCATAATTTTATCGAAAGTTCTCATGGCTTCACCTTGACTAATCTAAGTCGACTTTGGTTGCATTCCTGGCTGTGGTGGGTAAGTCTCTCAGCGGGGGTAATTACGTACACAAGGTAGAACCCGATACTTATTTAAGTGATACCAAGTAGCTTATCACTCGGACCAACCCATGTTAGTAACCTATTTATGATTTTCAACACAACCTAATTGAATAATACTGCACGGCTTTGTTGTTTGTTAAAAATGTTTTGCTGCAGAGTCATTAAGAGGCTATTAGTCCTTTTTTGGTAGTGATACCGCAACTGAAAAAAGAAAGAAAGATGATAATAGAATGGTGTGCCTCTGCAAGTGCAACATGTGTCAGTGTCCCTCTCCCTTACACTAAATATCCATGTAACAAGTTTGCTATCTGTTCAGCTTCTTCATCTGGAGCCACTACCACAAGAAGAAGACCTTTATCTCTGTCTCTTATCTCCACCACTTTGTCTGCATTCATCTTCTCAATTCCTCTTCCTCCTCCTTCCTATTCTTCTCCATCCCCTCCCTCTTCAAAATTCCTTGAGCTCCCCAACTCCGGTGGCGTTAAGGCCTTGGACCTCCTTGTTGGCTCAGGTGAAGTTCCTGCTGATGGGGACCAGGTATCTCTCTCTCCTTTTGTTAGATTCCAATGAAGAACGGACAGTGAGGAAATCAGAGAGGATTTGGGGAATTTCTGAATTGTAATTGTACTGAATGAGCAACTGTGAAGTATTACAAGTATATACACACGGTTAATAATACTGTTTTTGTTAACAGATTCTTAACTAACACACACACTTACAGATTAACCAATCATCTAACCACTAACTGCTGTAACAACTTACATGTGGCACCATGTGCATACTCTAACATGCCCTCTTAACTTGGACTTGTGTTATTTATACTCATTTTAGTGTGAGACTCAGATGACACACCCCATCAATCATTGAATGAGTTTTTAATGAGGGATTCTTGTGTTATTTGTACTCATTTTGGTATGAGAGACTCTACTGACACATCCCATCAATCATTGGATGAGTTTTTGATTGGGCCCACCCGTGAAAGGAGATTTTATCCAATGATGGATGAGTGTGCGTAACTTAAGGGAATTACGAACTAGAATAAGAGTTAAACACTTTCTCAACTAGTATAGTATCGTTGTATTACATGGAATTATTTTGATATAAGTAGACTTAAGCAACAATTTATAATATACTCTTTGGATTTTGAAGGTTGCAATTCACTACTATGGTAGGCTGGCAGCAAAACAAGGATGGCGCTTTGACTCAACCTATGACCACAAAGATGAGAATGGTGACCCAAATCCTTTTGTCTTTGCCCTTGGGAGTGGCAAGGTAAGCCTAAAAATATCAGTCTTTTGTACCATCCATTTGTAACTCTAGTTCAGTGAAATACATGAGTATTTGTTCCTAATATGGACAGACTTACATGTGATAATCCAATTACAGAAATTATGGATTCAATTTCATTTTTTGTCATTTTATTGTTGCTCGCATGTTAAGTATTTGATTTTAATTGCTATCTATGTCAAAACATTTGATTGAACGACAATGTATCAGTGCATAACAACTAAACTATAGGTATTTCCACTACACAAATGTATAAATATAACCTTTATGTTTTGTAAAACTGCTTCAAGTTAGATGGACTATCGAGATGTTAGACCTCTGTTGAATCTTATTTGGAAAGGTGTTACCGAATTCCTTCTGATGCTTCATTTTATGTCATATTAAGAAAGAATCATGTCTAATGGGATCAAATGCTATAGGTTATTGCTGGAATTGAGGTGGCAGTGAGATCAATGAAAGTAGGTGGCATCCGTAGAGTCATCATACCTCCATCCCTTGGGTATCAAAACACATCACAGGAGCCCCTCCCACCAAATGTATGCACCTTTCTCTGCTCCAGATTTACATGATCATGCTTAGATTCGTTTTCCAACTTATTCATCTTTCAAGAAAATGCATATGTATCTACTACCTTGAAAGAATATTGCTCATTGCAACCAAGCCAGTTTGGCATGGAACATGATTATTAGTAGATGCAAACAAAAGTTGTGTATGACTAATAAAAAAAAAAAGTTAATAACAACACAAAAAGGAAGAAGTTTTTCTAACACAAAAGTTGTGGTATATGATTAATTGGTTTATCTTTACATTGAGATTTTGACATGTTAAATGTTACCCCTTTTAACAGCTTTTCATTTTGGGTAAAATAGTGATCCATTTTTTGTTTCTCGTCCCTTTTAATGTGATGTACAACTTGCAAATGCATTGGATACTATATTATCAACCTCTTTTCTTGAAATCTTACGGTATTAACATTTGTTGTATTCTTTCAACCTTGCTCTTCAAAAAATTAAAGTTCTTTGACAGGCAGAGGCTGTTCACTACCATTTTCAATCCAAGTCGTCTTGCTAATGGAGAAGGCTCCACTTTGGGAACACTTATATTTGATATTGAACTTGTTAGCCTGAGGCATCAATGATGTCAACTTATATATATGGTCCAGTCACGATCCTGAAGCTGAAAACAAAGTAACAGTCTACAAGTATGTATCTGCGTTTATCTGTTTGTAAATTTCAGGGTGTTATTCATGAATCTAGATTATGCATTGTTGAGATCAGTTGTTGTCTCAACCAATGATGAGAGTGAAGTTGACTGCCATATTGTTAAATACCCTTTCAACTATGGTCTATGGATCGTGTCAGTTTTGGTGTCATTAGTCATTGCTCATAAAAAAATTTCTTCGCCAAGGTATAGTTGATTTTGTCATGTTTTGATCTAAAGATATCAATTCTACATTTTTATTATGTACATGGATATTAATTATTTTTCTTGTAAAAAATAATTCTTGACATATTTATGTACCTGCATATTTTTATTAGTAAAATTAATTTTATTGTATGCATGTTTATATAATAACACAATGAATGTTGGATAGAATAAAATTATATAGATACATATGATGTGTCAAACAATAGAGTATGAAAACTTATACATACAAAAATCATTCCGCCAATTGCCAAAGTTCTCTTTATCGAAAATATCAATTGCGCCTTAATTGTTTCTTGCATGTACTATTGGAAAAATTGAAAACTTTCTATTTATCTACCTTCCTCTTCTATATAAATGATAAGTGCGAGTGAATCATCTCAACCCTAAAATATAATATCACTGGGTCATGTGTTTAATCTTAATTCTTCATAATATATTAGAGAAGATGTTACGGTTAAAAATAACAATGTAAGTTTCGCATCTCACAAGTTAATGTACCACCCAAGACCTAACACCGAAACCCACCACCGCCCACTCCAAGCTCTTCTCCACCAGCTTCAACTGACTCCGATTCCACTCGTGGTGGCGCTCATGTCGCTTCCAATGGCCACGACCACCACTGCTTGCGGCACCATCGCTGAGGAAGAGGACGTACGGGGCCACAGGTCTCGGCGTCACCTCAACCAACAATTAATACTCAATACACTAAATTAATTATGAGAAAATAACTAAATGTTATCCATAATGTGTGCGCCTTTTTCTGCCTCCAAATCCCTTCCATGCATCTAAACAATGCAGCTTTCAATGTGATTCCACCAATTGTTTAAAAAATTATTTTCAAAACGTTTTGTAAAGCAAGTTGCATATAGAGACTAGAGCTTCCCGCAAAATAGTTAGTCCGTCCCTGCTTTTTCTTCTCTATAACCATAAGTAAGTTCTTCTCTTTCCATTGAGCTCTCTTTAATTTGTTTGTAGTTTTAATATGAAAAATTAAATAAAGTTTTGATTTGGGGTTATGGTCATTTGTTCCTTGTTTTTTTTCTTCCAACTATTGTAGATATCCTTCTTCATTTTTCATCCATTTACCTCCTTGGCCTTTGAAGAAGATTGAAGAAATGTTGAAAAACCTAATGTCACATCAAGAAAGGGACAAGAATTATATCAAAAGGTTCAACAACAACAAACATTTAATCACAACAGTTGGTTCTTTTGATCAACAATAGGATATTTTGCTCTATGTAAAATTTGTAATAAAATCTTCTAAATTTATAAAAGCTCAAAATAAATTAAAATCATCTTAACAAGTTTAAATATTACTAACTCATTTTAGTGCCACCAATAATGTTAAAAAAATCTTATATAATACAGTCCCTCAATAATTAAATTACTATTTTTATTAATATTATGTAGTAACCAATAATTACACACTAATATAAAAATGAATTTTAGTGACTAATATGATATCTATAGTTATATTTTATATTAGTGGCATAATTTGTAATGAAACATTATTTCTTTTTTAAATTTAGAAAATAGCAATAAAATGACGACATAACCATCCCTTAAATTTATTAACAGATTTCTGGACAATTAAAACCCAAAAACCCAAAAGTCTTGGACAAAAAAAAACATATGTCCAAAAGGTCTTAGCATAGAGCTCTTGAAGTTTTGTTTTAAATGATTTTAGAGTCAAACCAAAAATTTTAAAATAATAATAATAACAAAAAAATCATAGATGAGAGGCAGTGCTGTGAAGGCTACGGTGCCTTGCCTGTAAGAAAACAGAGGTATGGTACTTTTTTTTTTAAAATCAGTCAAATTAAGAAAAAAAAAATTCAAATTCATCTATTCCTTGACCTAATTATTATTATAAGCTTATTTAGATTCACTTGTTTTCTATTTAAATTAATTTCACCTCACATCTTATTCCTAAAAATTAAATTTATTTGAATTTAATTATAAATATTATATATTTATTTAAATTAGTTTAACAAGTGACCAAATCATCTACTAATTAAACTAATGACCCAGTGACTCAATGGGATGACCTGATTGAGTCCGTGGTCGGGTTTAATAACTATGCGTGTGATAGGGTGTGGAATGGAGGAAAAGAACGAGAATGTGCGAGTGAGTGTTTGAAAGAGCTAAAGTGAGTGAGTGGTTGAGAGAGGGAGTCAATTTTATTTGCTTGTGAGTGATATATTTCGATGAGTGGAGTGAATGTTTATTTCTTCATAGGGGCGGAGCTAGACGATTTGGTTGGGAGCGGTTAATACTTCATAGTTAAATTTATGTAAAAAAATAAAGTATAATTTCTTCATTCCTTATATGTTTCTTTCTCTACAGAGTGGTTAAGTTCATTGACTCTTATGATCCACCACTGAAAGGTTAATCTCTTTTATTTATCAATAAGCTATAGATAATTGCCAAGATAAGTTATATATGCTAGAGACGATGAGTACTTCCGTGACTGAATTCAATTTATCATTTTTCTGTCCACTTTTCCAGGAGCTGCATTAGTTGGTTTTAATCTTTTCGAGTGTGTGAAAAGGACAAATTTTCTAGTTTTTATAGAGGCGAGTTTGGGGCTCTTTGGTGCATTTGCTTGAGGACAATACTCGAAGGTTGAATGAATTATGTTGTATCACTTGATTTGCTTTGGGATACAACTCATTTATTTCTTTGTCATGTCCTGTGTAATTGTAACATAACCATTGGCATACGAATTTTCTGGTGCTTACAAATAGTCTTCCAGATCCATCATGATTTTCATCCATGATAAACCTACATGACCTGTTACTCATATTATTTGAGGAAAAAAAAAAAGAATACAAAATGTCCTCGAATGCAACATAAGAAGATTGAACGTCTCAACTCTGTTTTATAAATTTATATTACACTATCTCCTTTACCTAACGAATTTGTTTCTTTGTTGATTTCCTTTATGGATGAATAGCTATTTTGGAATTTGGGAAACTGTTAATATACTGCGCCAGTTTATGGTTGTGAATAAGTATGTGTAATTATTTTTTATTTAAATATATAATTGTGAATAAGTACGTGTGATTATTTTTAGTTATGTGCGATCGTATATCTATTAATTAATCAAAATGAAGTTTCTTGTTAAATTCACCTCTCCCTAATAAAAAAATAATAACAATAATTAAAAAAAAAAAGGTGAATTAAAAAAATACACTGATGTTGCACTCATGGCAAGGGGAAGGTGCCCTTCATTTTGATTTTGGAGGTGTCAGCCTTGGAACTTTCCATTTGAAGTTTAATTGGGAGTCCTTGAGGAATGAAGAGCTATTGAGCTGTTGATTTTGAAGAAAATGATGACTGATGAGTGACCAATTTGATTTGAACGTGATATTATATTGGGCTAAAGCTATTATATCAGTGTATCACTTAGAGTTGGGTTAAAGCTTTAATTTGGGCAATGTAACAAGTGCTTTTTGGCAGGCAAAAGCCCAAAAGGTAAAGTTGTTGATTTTTTTTAAAAAAAATTCACAGGTAAACGGGCAGCCCGTGAGCTCGCCGGGCTGGCCCGTTTACCCGCGGGCTTAAACAAGCCAGACCAATTTTTTAAAATTTTTACAGACCTATTTTTTGTATGTAAAGTCCGTCCATTTAACTGGGTAAACGGGCCGGGTTCATTTTGACAGCCCTAAATTACTGGCAATGAAGGTTTTGATATCATTTTTCAGGTATTAGAAGCTGTGGGCCCCCCTATTATCTTATTCCACCCTCCAAAGTTATTTTAAATTAATAAATCATCTTAATAGAAACGACAGCTAATTTATAAATAATTTTTGCGAGTAACGTATTCAAAATGTCATTATTGTCGGATCAGCAGCTTCACTCATCATGGTGAGATGGATTCTTCAAGTAGAATGGATGGACCATTAGTATTGAAACTTAATAATTAGAGTTAAATATGCACCATCAGGTTTATATTGTCTAGTTAGTAAAAAAAATAGTTTTGACAATGCGTTGTTGTTGGAAAAAAAATGTGTTGTCAAATTAATAAAAGTAGGCACTTTTATATCCGCTATCATATAAATATAATTTTTGTTGGTGTAATATCGTATAAGTACAATTAGATGGAAATACAAAAATATTTTATATTAAAAGTGTACAATATTATAAATTTAATTTTAATGTATTGATAGTGTAATTTTTTATATAATTGTTTAATTTATTTATTTTATTTAATGACCTTTTAAGCAGTGAATATGATAACCAATTATATATGTTAATATGTTGATATATAGTTAAATAAAAATATAAAACTCATTTATATTTAATTAAATCCTAATTTTATTCGTAATATTCTATACATAATATTATTTGTTTAGTTCTTTTGCCCCTAGGGTGCTTAACGTCACTACGACAGTGCCACTCCACTCACACACACTCTCTCTCTCTCTCTCTCTCTCTCCCCCCTTCTTTATTATTTCCAATATTCCATTTAATATTCAAACCCACATTCAATTTAATATTTATACAATTAAATAAAAAGAAATTTTCATTTTAGTGTACAATTTTTTTTTTGTACATTTTCACCTTTTTTTCATTATCTCACATTTTAACTCACAACATAATTAGTTTTTTTTTATTTACAATTGGTTTTAAAAATGCACTCCTTTAAAAATTCAATCACTTATATTTTTAAGTTAATTGATTTTTTTTGGTCTATTTTCTTTCTTTATTTTAAGTTATTTATATTCAATATTTGACGGGTATTGTCAAGGTATATTAATACTTAATAAAAACTGTTATTAACTTTGGAACCAACATATTTACATCCTCAATCCTTCCTAAATAAAATAAAAGTTTATTTGTTACGTCCCAATGTAAAATCACTTATATTATTGTTTATTTTATGTGCAAAACTTTTAAATAACAATTAATAAACCTTTATGCAATAAATATATAGCAGCTAAATTCATAAAATAATTTCCCTAATCCAGCCTTTTTTTCTCTTTATATATATATATNTACAAAGAAAGAAAAGGAAAAGGAAAAAGGTAAAGGAAAAGTAAAAGGAGGTGTTGGTTGAGAGAGAGGTTTCGAATCGACTGTGGATATATATATATATAGCAAAAGCAGCAGCAGAAGCAGAAGCACTCAGCAGAAAACCAAAGCCGTTGGTTGGTACCGCCTTAGATCTGGAAGCAAGAAGAAGAAAATGGGGCACAACCAGAACCAGAGATCTCTGATCTACGCCTTCGTCTCTCGGGAAACCGTCATTCTCGCCGAGTACACTGAATTCAGCGGCAACTTCAACTCCATCGCCTTCCAGTGCCTCCAGAAGCTTCCATCCTCCAACAACAAGTTCACCTACAACTGCGACGCTCACACCTTCAACTACCTCGTCGACAATGGCTTCAGTACGTATACGACTTTCGCTCCCTACCTAACCTCACCGATCCGTTTCAGTTTATGCTGCTTTTAACTCAGATTAGGGTAACGTTAACATTGCGGTGGTTGAGTGAAGCTCCTGCATTGTGATTTAACAATTTCGAGGTTTGCTTTTTTGTGTTCAGAAATGAGTGAGACTTGAATTTTGGGGGATGTTTGTTGTTGTTGCAGCGTATTGTGTTGTTGCAGATGAATCGATCGGAAGGCAGGTGCCAATGGCTTTTCTGGAGCGTGTGAAGGATGATTTCGTTTCCAAATATGGTGCCGGGAAGGCTGCCACCGCTGCCGCCAACAGCCTTAACAAGGAATTCGGGTATTTGTGTTTCTGTTGCTGTTGTTGTGAGATTAGTGATGATGGAGGCTCTTTGATTGTGTTGTTTAAGGGATTCTCATGTGCTTTTGTGTTTGCTTGCTGCAGGCCAAAATTGAAGGAGCATATGCAGTACTGCGTGGATCACCCTGAGGAGATAAGCAAGCTTGCGAAGGTTAAAGCTCAGGTTTCTGAAGTTAAGGGTGTCATGATGGAGAATATTGAAAAGGTAGAGATGCTCTTGCTACTTACCTGCACTGGCTTACGAGAATCGATATTACCACAGAAATTGAAGAGATCAAATTAGTATATCACGTGAGTTGTATTTTACAAATCATAAATGAGGTTATGTTTAGAATTTTAAAAAACAAAAACGACTGCAGAATGCAGAGATTGGATCTTTGAGAATAACTGAACGTATGAATACTTAAACCTCGTACATGACTGGTAAATTAGTTTGGCCAGATTTTATTTTTAAATTCATGCGCTCTGCTCATCCTGCATTACTACTCAACAGTCTCTGAGATTTTGTTTTAGCTTGTAAATTAATTATATTTCTAAAGTTCCAGTTAGACATCTCAGATGTGGATCTGGGATAATTTCGCCAGATCTTCTTTTTCATTTCATTTTGGATTCTAAGCAATTATATAGAAACATGAAATTTGTTTCAATTAGATATGCAATTTTCTTTTCCGCTACATTATAAACTGGTGTGATCTGAAATTTCATTGAATGTAAGCAGAAAGAAAAGGGGAATGTTTATTGCTGTGCAAGTAGCTTGGCCACCTAATTTGGGAAAAAGGAAGGCTCTTGAGAAACAGGGACCAGGAGAAGCAAGGAAAATTTGAACGTGATAGGCTTTCCATTCTGCACCTATTTCCATAATTTGTTGTTTAGTGTCTAGGTTGCAAGTATTTTGGTTAAAGTAGCTTTTTTATTGTAAACCCTTTTGAAAGAACCTAAGTACCCTGATTGCAGGCAAATGGATTTAAGATTTCCGTAAATGAAGTAGTGGATGATGTTAGATGGAAAGGAATGTAGCATATTTGTCAAGTTGGATTTCACAGAGGCTTATGATCAAGCTAGTTTGGGTTTCTTAGATAACTTTGTTGACAGGAAAGACTCTACATAGAGAAAGTGGAACTATTTGTCCAGCGACCTTTTTTGTGATTGGGAATAGTGAGCCTAAGGCATTCTTTCCATGAACAACAAAGAATTAGGTAATTCTAGAGCAGTGATAAGGAGCAAGAATTGAAGGTATTGGTTTGCTGATAAACATGGTACTGTTATCCTTTTTGAAGGGGGATAGCAACACTCATGCAAATTTGTTGCATATCCTTAAGTTCTTTACAGTTATATCTGGCTGACAATAATCTAGCTAAAGTAGTGTAGCTGAAAACTAACACAATTTTTATTGACTTATTATTATTGTTTCCTTCTAGTAAATGTATGAAGTTTATTGTTTATGGAAGTTTGATGGCACATTCATGGTATTTCTTTCGTACTAGCCTACTAGGGTTGAGCTGAGTTGTGCTTTGCTTTCTGAATATGACCATGACATTTCACGTTCCAATTACTTTCTGAGCCAAAAACCAAATTATTATAAATAAGCCACGATATTTGTCAAGTTAATTGTTCTACAACTACCCAATGTTTATTCCTTTGCATTCTCAAATAAATATTTTGTGCTGAGATCACACCAGTTATACATCAGCAGAAATGTAGTAAAGAGAGAAACTTAGTCATCTTTTTGCCATCACTATAACTTTTAAGATGTCTAACCTAATGCATGAGGAGTAAGGACATTTAATCAAATCATATTGACAAGTTTTTAAATTTAATGTAGGTTCTGGACAGGGGGGAAAAGATAGAGCTTCTGGTTGACAAGACTGAGAACCTTCATCATCAGGTTAGTGTGTGGTGTTATTATGTGCATCTGCTTGTTCTTGTGTGCTTGAAAGGTCTTGAATTTATGAAATTTCTTGTATTTCTAAAGCATTGTCTGTTGATATTGTACGCCATCCCGACTCTCCTGCTACCTGCCACCACCCCGTGGCAGGAGGGGTGGGTAGAGTTACAGAATCAGAAAATATTGGTAATTTTTTTCAAAGTCGTGTTTTTCACTTCGTGCATCCTATTTGCCATTTTCTGAGGTAGGCACAAGACTTCAAGAATTCTGGGACCAAAATCCGTAGGAAAATGTGGCTGCAAAACATGAAGATAAAGCTGATTGTATTGGCAATTTTGATAGCACTGATCCTCATAATTGTCCTTTCTGTCTGCCGCGGGTTCTCCTGTGGAAAATAAGCACCATTCTCCGAGACATTTTATCTTCTTGTTTAGACCAAGATTCCTGTGATTATATGAGTAAAGATATCACATGTATGACATGATTTTGTACCTAGTAAAGACATCAGAATCAGATCACGTAACTTTGTTCTACTTATGAGTTTTTACAAATACAAGAATGTTTTTTTTGAAAATTTAACAGTGGTTATCTGTCGTTCGTAGTTTGATTTTCATTCACTTGACCCATATTTCAATATTTGTGTAATTATTTAGCATTTTATTGTAAGCCGAAGATTTTCCAACCCTTTGCCTTTTGTATTTTACCAAATTCGTGTTTATGGCATGTGGCAGGCATTTGCAGTCTGATTGTCATCTTATAGCGTACTCATTATTCTTTATAATACTTTAGAGTTTAATTATTATGCATTGATGATTGTCATTTGATTAAATTATTTTATATGCATGACTTTTAAGTATAGAGTGAGAGAGTTAATTATTTATAATTATGTAGTAAGATTTAATTGAACAATAATATAAAAAAATTATGTTGTTAGTTTATATCTATTAAATTCTTTTTTTAAACAAGTTATTTCTAGTTAAAAAAAGAAAGCAAGTTGAGACTTGTAAACAATTTTATCTAAATTTACCACACATACCATGTTAAATTGAAAATAGCTCTCTGTCTTAAAAAAAAAAAAGGTTGTTTTTGAAGAATAAACATGATTCCCCAAAACATGCACTAAAACACTCTCATACACACTTAGATTAAACTTAGTCATTTCATTCTATATATCTTTTTTTTAGTTACATGAGGTTGGCTAAGCCTAAGAAGAAAAGCTAGAACAGAACAGGCATCATACGAGGCAACTCTTGACAATAATCCCAAAGACTCGGGGGTGTGTTCCAAATGGCAGTTGAGAACCCCAGGTCAAAACTGAGATTGACAAGTTTATTAACTGCAACGTTTCCTTCTCTATATGTGTGCTGACACTGCACTCTCCGATCCCAGCCATAAGGCCACGGTAACGTGGAGGGTGGGATGTGTTGGTTTTCACTTTTCAGATAAAGAAGTGTTGCTTGCGAATTAGATTTTAAGATAACATTCCTACACCCCAAACCCCCATTGCGAAGTTTGAATAACTACCAATCTTTCCAGAAAACCCCGTGAGCTTGTGAAAATAGCTGTAGCTGGGAGGCCATGGCTTTGAAGCTTGTGGAGCTATGGCAAAGAAATCTCATGAAGAAGAAAAGAGAGAGAACTCAATGATGAATGAATGAGCTTCTGAATTGAATAATGATCCAAAAAACTGACTAGCTGTGAGTTGTATCAGCTTATATATGTACATATTCTAAACATAACTTGTTGAGCAAGCTTACCAGTTATGTAACTAACTTTCCTAGACTGTAACTGCTTCCTAACTGTCACTAACAGCTTATTAACTCAATCTGCACTAGTTGGCACATGTGCATAACTAACTCAATTTATTTCATTAGATTACATAGCATACTGTGCATACAGTCTAATAGAGCCAGTGGCCAGAGTTGTCTCTGATGAGGCCACCACTCCCAGTCATCAACGTTCAATTTCACCCAATTGGTTGGCCGGATGGTTTCTGGTCTGGAAATTGAAGGCAAAGTTGGAGCTCTCAAACACTCTTTTGATCCCTTGGACTCTGCTCTCTGATAAGTTTATGCCTGGTAGCAGGGCGGTTGTAGGGCTGGTTGACAATTTCTTTGTGCTCATAACATTTGGCTATATTATGAGAGCCAAAATTAGTGTTAAAGACTATTAAGGAGAGCTAATCAAGAAAAAAGGACCAATAACATAAATTATTGAAAAGAACCAACCACCTTTTGACTTTGAGAGAAAAAAATTATTAACATGTGAAAATAATATCTTTTAGCTATAATAACCCCTATATTAGAATTAGGAATTAGTCATTAAGATGAAATCATTGCATAAATAACTCTCATGAAAATTTGAGGTTAGAAAAATAGGATTAAAAAAATCAATGATTGAAAAAAAAAACTTCGATATTTGCTGCGATAAGTTGTTACGTGAGTGACTCTTTCTCTTCTCATTGGATGGTGTCCAAAACTCATCAGAAAGAAAGAAAGACAGAAAAAAAAAACCATACATTTGGTATGCCGATTTTGCTTAGTGATATGTTTGGAGGTAACGTAGGGGAGTTTTAGCTTACCTTATATACATATACATATATATA
>QANU01054449.1:830450-852231 GCA_003254905.1 Nissolia schottii
TATATATATATATATATATAATAAAACTTCGATAGGTTGACTTTCTCTTTTTTTATCTGCTTGACATATTAAAATCTTAGGCAGTGCTTGTTTGTAAAATCAAAGATACTCATAAATAGTTTTGCTGAATTAGAAACTAAGCTAAGCTCAGTAACACTAGTTCAGTGAAAATCGGGCGTTTAATGTACTAATACAATAATTTAATCTTGACCACTAATTTATAATTCTAATTCAAGGATTGTTATAATTAAAGGGTATTGTTGTTAAATGCTAATAATTTTCTGATCCTTCTTTGTAGTTAAAAATTGTAATTGGTATTTTTTAATAATTTAAATATCATTGATTATTTTTCTTAATTAGCCCTTCTTAGTGTTCTTTAACACTAATTTACCCTTAAAACCAAGCCAATTTGTCAAATCCAGAGAGAAGAAAATGACCATTGCCTGACCCGTTCTATGTATCTTTTCCTATGGTAATTCTTCCAAACATAGCCCAAAAGTTTGAAATTATATATTCGGCACTGTTGCTCGTTTTGGGCCTCAATCCACGCAGTGAAATATACAATTACAAAAGCATCTTGCAATCAAACAGAAAAACGAAAAACCACTTGGAAAAGGCGAACCTCCTTTAAGGGTTCGTTGCACCCTTTTCTTTATATCAAGCAAATGCAACCCACAACTTTATTATTATGCTACCGTACTCAAAAGATATGACCCTTTTCAACTTTCCAAAATTTCAAGCACAAGTTTTGAGTAAATTTGCTTTAACCTTTCTCCTAAAATAATTTAATTATCAAAAACTCCTGAAAGAAAAACTTGACTTAACATCAGCTATAATCTAAAACACTTCTTTTGACGCATGTTCTGGACATTTTGTGGTCCATTTGAACGAACTAATAAATACATGTTAAGAATTTATGTTCGATGAAATCACATCACAAATAAAACGAAATTTATGAATAAAAAAGATAATTCATTCTATCACCCCTTTCAGTTCCAAATTCCCAAATATTTGACTCTTGCATTCATTCCTGCATTCGTGTACGCATCACATTATTTAATCTTACACCGAATTTTTTTTTGTTATGGCCAACTCAATCATTAAAAATAGGGGGGGGGGGGGAATTGAACCTATCTTGTGCCCAAAATATAAAATATTAAACGCATCTAAGACTAGGAGTATCCACCTCGTATTTTGCCACGCGTCAAGCGTTTGGTTTATGCGATGGGTACCCAAAACAAGCCTATACTTGACTTCTTAATCTAAAAAACTACGTCAAATTCCTACGTACATTCTCCTGCCACCATAACATTAATTAATAGGAAACATTAAAAATTAGCCGATAATCAGAGACAATTCAGAATAGGAAATAAAATAATGTGCACATGAAATAAGGAGGCACGTGATGCAGCAGTGTTGAAGAGGCGAGTTTGATTGAGACACCAGAATCGGACTTTCTGGCCTTTAGCCTCGCGGTTGGCCCCTCAGCTGGCCCCACCGTTGGCCCCGCTGCCGGCCCTGCCGTTTGCCCCGCTGCTGGCCCCACCGTTGGCCCCGCTGCTGGCCCTGCCGTTGGCCCCGCAGCTACATACGTACACGTTTCATAACCTGCCACGCCCAAAATAAATAAATCAGTTCCAATCACTTTTACCATTTCCAAAAAAATATTAGGCGTAAAGAGGTGAGGGTAACCTAAAACAAGAGAAGATTAATGAGATTAGTGTTACTTGTGCTTTTATATATATATGTGTGTGTTTGTAAAATATTGTGCTGAGACACATTTATTATTAAATTAAATGAAATCCTAATGAAAAAAAATATTATTTAATAGTAAAAATACTTACTCAAGCATGATTAACCATTAATTTCATATTTTTGTATTATATTTTTAAAATTTTATAAATTGAATTCAACAACCAATCATATTTTTAAAAATCACATTAAATATGCTCTAAAAACATGAAAATACTTCTCTTCAATGGTATATACTATATGCCAATATGGTATCTCACACCTGCTTTCTCCTTTCACAAATAAGCGTATTATTAAAAATTTTACATATTTATTAAAAAATTATTAATATTTCACAAGTACACAAAAGATTTACATTAAATTGACAAATTTACCCTTTTCATTTTTCTCAAATTCTCTCCATTAAATAAGGGTAAAACATGAAGGGAAAAATAATAATACTACATTAAAATTATAAAATAACAAACATTTATTTTTACTAGAAAGTCTCTTGTTTGTTGGTGGACAGTGGGAGTAAATGAGTCTTGCAAATACCATTTTCTAAAGGATAATAATAGAAAAAACCAAAAGCACGTTAATTGGTTCAGGTTTGATGCTCCAATTCCTTTCCCCCACTTTAGTTCATTCAATCATTTATACTTACTAGGGTCGGTGTAGGTGATGACTCCAGTGTGGCCGAAATCACAGTCGACATCGTGGCGACCAGATGCTTGGTAATATGCGTTCATCGCATAGGCCGCGTGGGACCTCACCGTATTGGGCTTGAAGCACGGCCCGCCATCCTTTATGGGCCCACAATCTATTCCAGTGCTCTTGCCACACACGTAGTCAATGTTGGACTGCAACGCCGCATCACTAGCCGCAATCTTCGGCACGCACCACTTCTTTGAACCTGAAGAAGAAGAAGAAGAGGAGGAGGAGGGAGATGCATCTGAAGGTGCTGGTGCCGTTGGCCCAGCTGCGGGACCCATTGCCTGCACGTTACAACAATACCGTAACCAGCAAGGCCGTAGCATCGAATTAACCTTCTAGGTTCTTAGCTGTCACACATGAAATAAAGTTCTTACGAATTGTATTTCAAGATAAGGGTTGTTTTGGTATCTTAAGCTTAGCGACAGTGACATAAACTTGTTATCACTTCATTTCGCCCTTCCGGGATCGAAAAAGGTGGGTGATCATTTTCGCTACCAAATGCCAACTCATTACTACAATAAAAGTTAGTCAAAATAGGTAACTAGTTAACTACGGGTCTACGTACGCAACCAACGTCCTTAATTATGAGGATATAACAGTAAATAAAAGTAAAAACATAAGGGTAGTGTTGTTACTTCACAACAACACCACATAGCAGCCATGCCCATGTTAATAGATTCTATCTGTCACCTAAAAGATAAGCTAGTACGTCTATCGCCTTGAGAAAGCTGACAAGCCTCCAGAAAGCATAACACAAAGCACAACACAAACTTGCCCACCAGGACCAATATTTATAAATTCATGGATCAACATTTTAAAATTTAAATAGGTTTAAGCGTGAAAGTACTTGTCCATATTCACCGCCAAATGTCACCAAAAAGTGTGAAACAGAAGAGAAGGCACCAATCAAAGCATCGAAAAATGCAATGCAGATAATAATTCGCAATTATTCAAAAAAGAGAAAATAAGAAATAAGAAAAGCAAAGGCACCTGTCCGTGCCTCAAAACACCAACGTCATAAACAGGGGTAAGATCGGGTTTAAAGAGGCCATAATTGCGCTCCGAAACGGTAGGCTTAAGGTCCTCATTGAACAACGAGAAGACGTAAGTCTCAAAGGTCCTATTGGGCATCAAAGGAGTCCCCATCCCAGAGGTAACGTGCTTAATTAGGTTTCCATTATACGACGCCGCATTGTCCAAGCTCACACCCGGCTGGCCCGGGTCACCCGCCGAGGGCCAACCCGTTTCCCCAATCACTAACTCCACGTCATCGTACCCGATTTTCTTCATCGCCGAGAAAACCGCGTCCATCTGCGCATCCAACATGTTAGTGTACTTGATTCCCGTCTCGGCGTCCACAACGCCGCCGTTCGGCTTGAAGAGCGCGTACGCTAGGGTTTCGGGGCGGGCCGGGTCGAACCCGAAGAAGGGGTACGGGTTGATCATGAAGGGGGACTTGGTCTGGCGGTGGAACTCGAGAATGGGGGCGAAGATGGCCTTGTCGTATCCGGATCGGAAGCGACCCGAACTGGGGGGCTCCGAGGAGGAGAGGATTCCGAGGGAGTGAGGGGTGGTGACCTGGACGGCGGTGAGGTTGGCGAGGGAGAGGGCTTGGTGGAGGGATTTCATGGCTGGGAGGATGTGGGCTATCAGGGACTTGTCGGAGGTGGCCAGGATCTCGTTGCCCACGGCGATGCGCTTCACGGTGGTTTGGGGGTGGAAGGGGAGGATGTTGGAGGAGACCCAGGACTGCGCGGCCGGGAGCTTCGAGAGGGAGGGGATGTCGCCATTGCCGACCGTGACGGTTATGGCGATGCCGGTGCCGGCGAAGGCGCGGAGGACGTCGGGGTTGGCGTCGAAGATCTTGACGCGGTCGACGGTGGTCTGGGAGTGGAGGAAGGCGGCGACCTTGGAGGGCGGGGGGAGGTTGTCAGCGACGGTGCCGTAGTTGACGCCGATGGTGGCGGCAGAGGTGGAGGGAAGGAGGAGGAGGAGAAGGAAGGAAGATAGAAGGAAGTGTAGTAATGGCTTGGACATCATGGTTTTGGACAGAGAGAGGAAGTTGGTGAGGAGTGGTGCAGGGAGGGAGTTTAGCAGAACAAGTTCTTTGAACTCAACTTCCTCATCATTTTCCAAGGTTTTGCTTTCAGTTTCAAAAGTTGTTTTCCTTTAGACAATCCTTATAAATGTAGTAGAAGTAGATCTTAAATGTAATAATTAATTTTAAAGTTTAATGTGAGATTAATTAGCATTCTCTCCATTTTTAAATAATTGTTTTTTTAAAATTTTTTATAAGAATAAAATTAGTTTAAATTTCATATATCTATATCAATTAATTCACCAATCATATCATGTTATCTAGATTTTTTTTTTTTTTTAAGATAGGTACATATTATTTATTTCAAAAAAATTATACACATGCCCCGATTTTATTGTAGAATTGAGTTTTTTTTTATTATAATGCTCCTATTTATAAAATTTATTACTAAAATATCAATATTTCAAAATATATCACTAAACTATATTGAATTTTGTTATATAATTGCACACAAAAATATATATACATATATATACATTTATATTATTTCATATATGGGCCAAAATTTAATTTCACAAGATGAAATAACTAGTCTTAAAATTAAATAGAATGTCACAATCATCTTTACACTTGTTTTTGTTTTCTTTTTTAAGGTAAAATTTTGAATAAAAAAATTAAAATCCTTAAAAATTGTGTTTCTTTTTATTTCTCAAATTTTTCCAAAAAATTAGGGGAAAATAGGTTTTCATTATTTTGAAAACCCAATTAGTTTTGAAAACAAATGGAATTATTCATAATAAGATATTGGCTACAATAGAAAATGTCTTATCAGTAAAATTTTCATTTATCAAAGATTTGAGCATGTGCAGAAATCCATTCAACAATTGAATTCTTTATCGTTGAGAAAAGAATCATACAAACAAAGAAATTGTACAATACAATATGAAATAATGTAAAAAAAACCATATTCATTAATTCATTTTTATAGCTGACGACCCGATTTGTTGATAATTTTTTTTAATTTCTTATATTATTATTCAATAAATTATTAAAGTTCAAATTTTTTATAGGTGCCTATAAAAAATGGAATATGAATGACTCACTCTTCATAGAGTTTCTAGGCCATAATCATTATGTAAGAGAGATGGTCGAGTGGTTTCAATGCTAATTTTTTTCCAATTTTTTATCGAAATTAATTGGGTTTTCAAAATAATGAAAACCTATTTTTCCCTTATTGTTTGGAAAAAAATTGAAAGTAAAATAATTGAAACATAAAAAAGAAACACAATTTTTTTGGATTTTATTTTTTTATTCAAAATTTTACCTTAAAAAAAGTGTAAATATGCTATAATATTCTATTTAGTGTTAAGACTAATTATTTCATTTTGTTAAATTAAATTTTGGCTCATATATGAAATAATATATATGTATATATAGGTATACATTATTGTGTGCAAATATATAATAAGATTCAATGTTGGCGTAGGTTTGGGCATTGGGTTGGAGTTCCATTGTACCATGTTCAATTCATGATTTGGATATTTTTGCTCAACTAATCAAACAATATCTAATGGAACTTTAGGCAACACTTAACGAGTGGTTTGTTAATATGTTTTGAAATAGTGGTATTTTGGTAGTAAGTTTTATAAATAGGGAGAATTTGATGGAATGAATATAAGGAACATGACTTTAAGTCTTAGTTTTGTTTTATAAATAATTGTCAACTTTCTAAATCTAGGCAACATTATTTTTTTGTTATGTACACCCTTATTTAGTGAAAGTAGTGAAAGAAAGAGAGTAATAGGTAATAAATTAATAGAGATAATTTTGTAAAGTATTACTTCATTTATTCCATTTTAACTATTCATTATCTACATTTTAGGGTTTCAAAATATTTGTTTATCTATAATATCTAGGTGTAATTGTTTCTATTTTTTTATTCATACTTGTAGTTATTGTAAAACGTTTATGTTTATATATAGTAGATGTAAAATGAGTAATAATTATATTAAAAATATAATTTATTTTTTTTTTACATTGGTATGTGTAGTGTGTGTTTGGACAGTTAAAAAGAAATGGGAAGAGTACAATTTTACACTGTCATCTAATTGTGTGTTGGCATATAAGTAAAATTGGTTAAATCTTCCTATCACTATTGTTAGGGGAAGAAAAATGGAGGAAGTGGCAAGGACAAGTGGTATGGGTACACTTAAGTGGCCATTGTTTAGAAGTTACTCAAGAGGAAAGAGAGGAAAACCCCCAATCTCAAATTTTACACGTTAAATTACACACTTCCATAATTTAACAATCTCCAAAACATAGCCTAATTGTCTTTTAAATAACGATACATGATTAAATAATAATTTAAAGCTCTTTTTAAGATATTGATTGTATTTGTTTTGTGATATCTAATATTTAGTAGAATGAATATTTAAGAGGATATAAGTAGGAGCCTTTATTATCTCTACTATTAATAAATAACTATCGCTTTTGTCACATTTGTATATCAAAATTGTTGTTTGTTATGTAATCACTCATTTAAATTTTTTTTATGCGAACAATTTTTATTAAAACTTCTACAATATTTTACATTCTCATTCTATTTTCAAAATTTCACTTGATGCCCCCATGGAGCACTCCAGTTACTAGTATTAAGTATTTTTTTTGTGAAAGTTATAAAATTAAAAATTGAGTTAAACTGTGATGCATGATAAGGGATCGAAATTTTATGTCTAACGTTTTTAATGCATTACCTATCACTTAAGTACAAAACTAAGCTCCATTTTCTTTATCTATTCTATCAAGTTTTCTAATCACACAATGACACAGACATATTTTTTGAGCAACTTTGTTAGTGACCTTTAGTGAACTGGACCAAAAATGTGTATGTGTGTTAAGTTTCATATTGAATCAAAAAAATAATAAAGTCAGAAAAATAAGAGAAAGACAAAGCAAATGTTTGTTTATATTGTGCGAATACAAATGAGTCAACGCCTATTTATAGGCTAGACAGAGAATCAAGACAATGATAACATATTAAACTTAATAATAAACTGAATCAATCTAAATCAATTTAGAATCAATCTAAAATATAATTTATGATATGCCAAGATATTATAATATTTTAATGTATTCTAACAATGTGTCATTGTGTGATTGGAGAACTTAATAGAATGATTATAAAAAAAAAATTGAGCTAAGTGGTGTCCGTCACTTAATGGGACTTGTTGGTAAGAAGTTTAAAGTAAAATTATTTTATTGAAAACATAAGTTTTTAAAGTTTGTAATGCATCAAATATATTAGAAACTCAATTTTTTTATTATTGTTTTAGATTTGTTAACAAGTGTCTTTAGGCCATAGTTATTAAAACTGGTATGATGATCGACTCGGTCACTGAGTCACTTGTTGAAGTGAATTTTAATTAATAAATATAAAAAATATAATTTAATTTTATTAAATAAATAATATATATAACTTAATGCATCAAAATTTTCAACAATGTGCTTAACTTGGTGGCAGACAATGCATTATGCATGATGCATGTACGTGGATTGGGTTTGTTTCTATTAGATAACATTTTTTGAAATATATTCAAGACATTCTTGCTTACATGTGTGTGGTGCACGTAGACCACGTTTGGAAGTTGTGCACTATAGCAGCCAGTTCAACTATTGTTAGACTGGTTCACACTAGGTCGCCCGGGTTTGTTTCGGGATTGACCGAGTCACTACAGGTCAGTTGTAACTTTGATTTAACTTAAGAATTGGCTAGATCAGGTGGTCGGGTCACCGGATTTCAGGTCAACCCGAGCGGGGGGGGCCAGATTTTACAACTATGTTTTAGACACTTGTTAGCAAAACTCATAAAAATATTGTCACAACATCACTCATGATTATTCTAAATTTGAGTAATTTAATACTACCCCAGATATTTAAAAATGGTAGCTTTTATTGAGTAGACTTGAAATACAATAGGAAAGTTAGACGAAGAATCTCAATCATACGATTAATATCAAATAATTCTACCCTACATCCATTAATGTTTTGATACACAAGCAGAAAAATAAAATGTTGACTTTTGAGTTAGTAGTATAGGGTAATCATTTTTACTAATGTAATCGAGTGAAAACATAATTGGATGTTTGTAAAATAATATATACTAGTAAAATATACTAGTTTCTAAATCCGCGCAAATGCGCAGTGAGATACTATATTATTGTAATTATGATTATAATATAATTGATTGTTGTGTGTGTATATTCAACTATATATTTTTTTCTTATTTTTTCAAGACACACCTAATTGTAATAAATTACATTTAGTGAAACGGTATTACGTGAAAGTAGGAGACAAATAGTAGATATATCTTTACAACCACAATAAAATATTAATTTTCCAGCATTACTACGAACACTGGTTTCTCATACTTGCACATAACAGTTTAGTAATTCATGATGCATTACAAGAAAACAGTCTATTACCGTCGACATTACCGTCAGAAATTTAGGTGATTACCGTCGATATATGATGTTACTGTCAGCATTACCATCGGTCATCGAGCTGACGGTTAAGTAGTCGATGGTAATCAACTCAACGTCGGACATGGCTAACCGACGCTAATTTCCGACGGAGAGAACTGCCAGTAACCGGTTCAGTGTATGAGCAAATCTGAACCGGATTACTGTCGGAATATTTCGACAGTAATTATAATAATATTTTATTTATTGATTATCGTTGATCGTAATCAACGCTAACTTTGTAACTATTTTAAACTGCTACCGTCGGTAATATACGATGAAAAATATAATATTATTTTATTCTCCAAATTACGGTCATAGGTAACCGACCGTAAATCTAGTATTATTTTAATATCGTTATCGTCAGTTACATTCTGACAGTAACGATAAAATTAATTATTTAAAAATTATTTAAAAATTAATTATTTATTTTAAATATTATTATATATTTTATTAAAACTTTAATAATTAATTAATTATATTATTAAATAATTTTTATTTTATTTTATTATTTATAAACACTATTATTTATAAATATATAAAATTTTATATTTTATTTAATTAACACGGAAAATTTATATAATTTCAAATTTAATAAATCATATAAATTTATTAATAAATAATTGTAATTAATTTTTTAGTTTATTAATACATATAAATTTATATTTAATAACTAATTATGACATAAAGCAATTACTACCAAAAAGTTAAAGAAAAATAGAACAATTAAAAACCACAAGGCAATAATCTCTTGTATAACAAAAGAAATATAATATTTAAATTGTTTAAACAAATACAAATTGCAGCTAGATAATAGATTCTATGCTAGCACATGGGCATAGAATGTTTTATTAATCACTAAGGAAAAATGTCACATTCATTGACAAATGCTATAAGGTATTATTCTTCTACTCAATTAATTTCATGCTGAGATCGCATAGTTTCTTGGCTAAATCAGTGCCTGTTCCCTGTGACATTGGTTAGGCCAAATCACAAATGCGATCATAAATGGTTTCATTTAAAGCCTAGTTACCTGAGATAACAAAACTCACAAATTTATCACTTCTATGGCATAAAAGAAAGTTACAACTCACAAATTTTGCAACACGTATGATTCATTGAACCAAACATTCTGGCGAGTTTTTCTGGACAATAGCAGCATGTTGCTCCTTAGCTACAATCGCCATAGTACACATCAAATCATTAGCTTTTCTTCAATGTTTTTGCTCACACAAATACAAAAAGGAGTAAAAATAACCATACAGCAAGAGAGAACGCAAAATGCAACTAAGTTAAGGTGATGAGAATCAAACAAAAAGGTGATGAGAATCAAACAAACAAAGTTAAGGTTTTACATGCTTATTAAGTGTATTGATTAATTGAAAAATCAAAATAAAAAAGAATTTGAATAGAAGATCTCAAGTATAATATAAATGACAATACAAAAGTCACAACATGAGTGTACTAAACAGAACCATGCACAGAAGTGGCACAAACTTAAGAATCATAAGAAATAAGAAATTGAAGATATTGACTAAAATCATTGCCATATGGAAATTCCTTTTTCCTTTTGAATGACATGATTTGAGTATTGATCATTAGAGCTTTGTTTCCCTCACCTTTTTACCTCCTTATTTCTCACTAATCACTTAAATCCTTTACCATCGACATTAATACTAATAACATTGATTACATTCCCTCTAATTAAAGTATTTTTTTATTTTCAGTTTTCACATTAAATTACCTTATCATAAGGAAACAAACACCAATTAAAGTGTTTTTTCTTCTTTTATTTTTTTTTCTACCTGTCACCCACCTACTTATACACCATATTGTCCCCCCTAACTATAATATACCAGTAGAGGACCATTTCCCCACTAAATGATTAGATATATATTTGCCACATGCACTACTCTGTGTTGTTCAAACATTAGAAATAAGATAAATTTATACATATATGGGATCATAAAGTATTACAATTAACATAATTAGTTGCACAACAAATCTTTTTTCCACCACTCATAAGTAGTAATCATGATCAAGTCAAGGGTTTGCCTTCAAACTATGTCTTGATATCCAAATCTTGTTTACTTCACCAAACTTTATTTACTACCTTTCTTATTGACATAAAATAGATTATTAGGAGTACATCATAAGGAGTACATTTTTATCCAAGATGATCTAATTAGGCGTACATCATAATTCTCCATTTTTATCCAACACATTTAATTAGGAGTACATCATAAGCAACACCAAAAAATTCTTATAGAAAGCAAAGACAAACAAATAAATGATTAGATCATAGAAAATTACCTGTTTGGAAGGACAAAGCAAAGGATCTGCAGATGAAATAAATAAAAGAGAATGAGAAAAAAGGTAATGAAGAATCCCTTTAGATTTTGGATAGCATATGTAAACAAACAATAAAATGATAAACAATGTGTTACAATTAAGAGAACGCAATAAAAAAAACTAATAAGGAGCATTATACCATTGAAGGAGAGTAACACGAAATTTTCACTTTTAGCTTAGATCCACTTGCTTGAATACCACCATTTTTAACATCGAAAAAATTTTAGAAAATAGAAAGATAAGTTAGGAATCAAAACAAAACAGCTTTTTCATTTGGAGAAAAAAAAACTATTAGTAAATCCTAACAACTAATAGAATACTCAATTTAACTTCCGATGTACAACTCGTCAGTCAACAGAAAATTCTTTTGATGAAACCTTCTGGAGCTTTTTTCGAGCATTAATACTTGCAAATTCAGCAGCATCATTGTTCTCTAAAAAAATGGATCCTCTGCAATGAAATTTGCTCATTGGCATAAGTAGCAACTGTATTTGTGGATTCCATAGCGATGAATATTTGTATATTTTGGCTTAACGAATATTTGTAGCAACTGTATTTGTGTCTTCCAGAGCGATGAAGCTAAAACCAAAAACAAAAAAAATGAAACAAAACCAACAATAAAGATAATAGTAATAGGAAAAACCCTAAACTAAAATAGAACTAAACATAATTTAGAGTCATACCCCTTCTCTCATCCTGTTTTCTATTTTAAAAATTAAATCCACCCCTTTTCTGAACCCTAGAATTTCTTACCCTTGTTGTGCTCTGCCATTTTTCGATCTTCTGTCGGCAATGCTCCTCTAGCTCTCACTCTTTACGCTCCACCGTGTCCTTCATTTGTTTGTCGTGGTTTCTTTTCACCATGAACTCTGTTAGAATACACAGCCATGGACTCATGGTTAATGATTCATTCTCCGCTGCTACAACCTTAGTGCTGAACTAGTCCAACACCGTTGTCGATGCCCAGATCGCTTGTTCGCAAGTGGCTCATCCTATTTCCCTCCATGGTGGAAGTGAATCAGAGTTATTCCTTTCATTTGTTGCATCAGGGTCAGGTGATGATCGTCACTCTCGCACTCGCTCTGTACATTTTTAATAGAATATGAGGCTGAAATCTGGTGCCATGTGATACCAATCTTTTGGTGCTTATGGCAAAAAGATGTTGTGAATGAACCTTAGGTTTTGGTGAGAAAGAAGAAACTTAGAGAAAAGAAAGGAAGAAAGAAACTAAGCAAGAGAGAGAAGAAAAAAAGAATCTCAGAGAAAGAGAAAGAAATATCAAATTTTTTCCCGCTGTGAATTTTGAAATTAAATTTGAAATTCAAATTAGAAATGATCATTGTTAAGAAACTATGACACTTAAATCTGATATTTCTTTTGAATTTTTTTTTTTTACATAAAGCAACCCTATAAGGAGTTATCCATCATGGTTGACAGCCATTTACAGTCACAAGTGATAAGTTATTTTTTCTGTCAAATCCCAAGCCGAAAGTGGAATTAGAAGTACAACTTTTAGTTCAAGTCATTCTTCATCTTTGAGTTTGCTACACACGTGATGCATCCGTGGAGGCCATTTTGGGTGGGGAAAAAAATGCTCCACATGTCGACACGTGTCCAGTTCAGGCGTGGGCCCGAGGTGAGAGTTCCTGACTTTAATATAGTGTAGATATAGATATACATTACATTCAGTCAAAGATTTATGTCAGACACCAAATGACAATGATGATGCTAATTTTACTGCCATACTTGATGCTTGATGGACAGTAAAACACGTAATATTTAAAAAGTATTGTACAACTGTTGTTCATTGTTTTCATTTTCTTTTCTACAATTGATTGATAATACCATAATACAATACCATATCATTGTCTTGGACCATTGTACGATTGTACCATTCTACACGTTGTTGCAGTTGTTTTTTTGGGGAAAAAAACTTACAACTGCGTGGCACGTGTCCAAGTGAGCATAGATATTAGTTTTTTTATTGAGTGATACTGCTCATCTTTCTTTAGAAATGGATAGGTGCATCATAACTAAATTCTTAGGGTATGTTTAGATTGATGGTTTAGGAGGGATTGAAAGGGAACCTTAAGGCGTATGATGAACTTCCCTTGTTTGGGTTAGTGATTTGGTAAGGGAGTGAAATGGTTTATGAGCAAAACTTAAAACGACCACTCTTTTAATACTTTTATTTTAATTTCTTAGTAAGTGACATTAGAGGATACTGTAAAAAAAAAATGACACTAGAGGATGGTTTATAAATATAATCGTTTTTATTTAATCTTTTGAAAAATCAATTTTAAGTTTAGATGAAGTATTGTGTTTTATTTAATTTATAGGGGAAAAAAATACTTTTGTTTGATAAACTATTTAAAATTCTGGCTAAGGCTGGTATGCATTGTGTCAAAATGGGTGCTAGATGCACCTTCCATGGTCGTAGTAGATATAATGCCTCAATTTATGGTTAAAATTAATGAACGGTTGAAATAAAGAACCTGTTAATGGTTGGATTACATAGGAAGTGACTTAATTTGAAACATAATTTGGCCTTAATAACGTTGTTATTATGTAAGTCGTTTACAAGATCGACCACCTATTGTGAGTGGTTCAAAGGCAAGAAACTAAATGGGAGGATGGCGCAGGCGAAAGTAGCGTTCATGCTTCGGCAACTTGATGATGGCGAATAGATGGGTTGCGACTTGCGACGGCTCCTCCGCTGCGAAAATAGGGTTTGGCAGACAAAGTTTTGGGAGTGATGAATTTTTTTATTTTATTTTTCTTTTGCGTTAATTCGGCATTGTTGTTCGTGTTGTTTGTCAACAACAAACCTCTTACACAGACCCACAAGTCCTGTTCGTGCTGTTCCTTTATTTATTCACCTTAGAGACACATTTTTTGCAATAAGTTTTCAAAGATATTAATGGGGCAGCAATGTAATGTAAGTTGGGAGCTGTGATGTAATTAGTTTAGTTAGTGCCTATGTAGTAATGTTTCGAGGTGGCTTTACTGGCTTCATTTAACATATTAAGTGCTCCACGGTACAATTATAATGTGCATGAAACACTAAAAATAGAAGGTACATATAAGCCTTTGTCTAAAACGCCTTATCAAAATCTCTTAATTTTAAAAAATCTTCCTAATTAAATACCCAAACATAACATTTCACCATAAAGAGTTTTAAATACTTTCAATAAATACATTATCATTTATAAATTCTCTATCCAAATGCAACCTTAATGTATTCTATTGAAAACATAAAAGTATTACCCTTTTTTATCCTTACTGGGTACCCTTATTATTTTCCGGTTTATTGACCATATTCTTAACCAAATAATTGTGAATGTTTATAGCAAACTAATAAATCTAGCTTAGCTGCATCTTTTTGTTTTTAAATGTGGATAGTAAGGTTTGGTCAGACACATGACGTCTGTCAACTCTTTAAACTTACTCATTAATAACTACTAGCTTAGCTTGAGAGGTTTTTAATTTAGAATTGCCAAACGTCTACTGTGAATAAAATTGTTAGTGCGAGTAACATAATAATAAAATATTTTCGTTTTATTTTTTACTGTAACTAATGACACCAATTGATAGGTATTTTTTTTTTCCTGTTTGCACATTAAATGTGCAACACGCCTCAACTGTAGATCAATTTTTTTTTCCCCATGAATTATTATATCAGTTATTAGCTTTTTGCTTTTTCGTTGGTAAATCCGTTATGAGTTATGTAACGTGTAATCCTTGTTAGGCAACATCAATGGAGATCCAAAGTGTACCTTGGGCTACACATTGCAGAATTGGAGATTTGACCCAAAATGTTGAGTTGGGTTGTGTAACATGGGCTCATACGTGCCTAGGGTCAAGCTCGTACTTATGCATAGTAAGTTGCATTTTTCAAAGGCCTGCTATACAAACTCCCGAATCCTTGAAAGGAATCTTCAGTGAGATTGGGCCTTTGAGGCTTTGTATTCTGGCCCACTTTCATTGGTGGTTGTTTGGGCTAGTGGTATTTTGTTTGGCCCAGGCGGGTACTCTTTTTCTTAACCCGGAGTTTTCTCCAAGAGTTTTTTCTTGAAAAGATTTCAATGAAACTTGTCTCCAAACACCATGTCTTATTCGATTTTTTTATTACATGGAGGCTAGTTGATATGATTTTTATTTCATAATCAAAATGTTAATTTAACAAAAATAAATAAATAATCAAAACGGTATTTTACCCGTAATAACCATCAAAGATCAATCTCCAATACACAAGGTGTCCCCTCCCTCCTTCAATCAAGGGGGAATTGCAAATTCAAGTATGACCCTCCATATGATTTTATGTCCCACAAAACGTTGGGGAAGCAAAATACAAAGACTTTCAGGAATATATTTGAATGGTATTTGGAATTAATTAAGTCATATAGTATATCTTTTTAAAATAATAATCGTAAAATTAAAGTTGTACATTTATAGTTAAATATTAGTCGCCTATGAACAAGAGGTATTAGTATCCTTATCAATATCAAGAGTACCAAAAGACTCTCCTAACTTATATATTATCATTGTATTTGACACATGGATGCAAAAAAATTAAAATGATTTTGATAAAGTCAAGGTGTTTCGTTCACGTTGGCTGCTTCACAGGTCAAGCCAGGCAAATAAGAAAAAACTAAAAATGGTTGACACAAGACAGGCGTTGGCAACAAATAATAGAATTTTTCTTATCATATTCTATAATTATAACTAACGGATAATTGCATATGATAAAAGAACATCAATTCGGGGCGGCATTTGATATGGTACATAGGATTGGGATTATGAGATAATTTGTTATTTTTTATTTGTCATTGTCTATGGCATGGATGTTTCATCTAACGAAGGTTTTAGTTCCAACGCTATTTGCATTCGTTGCTGATCAAGTTAGACTGAAAGTTTTATAGATTAGAACCACAATAACTTAGAGTACTCAACTTGCGAAAAGGGTCAAGAACGTTTTAAACAACTTATATTGATGGGTACAGTTACTGAAAATGACACAATTGCATATAAATACATGAGAAAAATTTGAGTAGTGTAATAATATATACAGTCTTGTTACACGTACACCATAAACCCATGTACCATACATACACCCATATATGAATACACTGGGCCCCCTAGGATAATCACTCACTCCACTCTCACCGTCACTCACTCGCGCGTGAACCCACGCTCTGCACAAAACCTTCCCGCTTCTACTTACTTGTGTAAAAAAATAAGGATTGAAAAACACAACCGTTCATTTCATTTTCCCTCTTTGTTCTCTTCACTCTCTTCGATTTCATTCTTCGTTTTCTGTTCACTCTTGTCATATCTCGTCGCTCTCGTCTCTCTTCTGCAAACTCGTTGTGCTCTCTGCACAAAGATTTACAAAATGCAACCGAAGAACACACAAGAAAACAACCACTGGTGAGTACATCGAACTGAGTTCACTGTTTAGGGTTTGTTCTTCGATTTGCTTTCCATCTAACTTTCTTCAAGTTTCGTTCGAATGCATTTGGTTTAAAGAACGATTTAACAATGATCTTTGTTTTTCGAGAAAGTTAGTGAGTCATTTGTGTATGTGTATGTATAATGTTTGTGCACTATGCATGCTAAAGTTTGTTCACTGTGTGTGTGAGTTGCTTGCATCTCACGTTGTTTATGTTCTCACTTCTTATCTCTAAAGTTTTTGCATCTGTGGTGTAGTGTACTATTGGTATTAGGGTTTTGTTTGTCGATTTGGAATCCGTCTAACTTTCTTCGAGTTTTGATCGAATGCATTTGGCTTAAAGAAGGATTTAACAATGATCTTTGTTTTTCAAGAAATTTAGTGAGTCATTTGTGTACGTGTATGTATAATGTTTGTGCACTATGCATGATAAAGTTTGTGCACTATGTGTATGTGTTGCTTGTATCCCACATTTGGACAATTCTGATACCGTGTTAAAGTTTGTGCAATTTGCTATATAATGTTTGTGTATTATGTCATGTAATGTTTGTGTACTCTTGCTTGTGTTATTTGGATTTATGGTCATGTGTGTTTTTTGTTAAACGTTTATCTGGCATAAAATCTGATTATACCTAAAATTGATTATACATAAAATGTGACATCAATTGTGCCTATACATTGTAATATTCAGTGCACAAGCTTAAATCTAACAAATTTAACATAAATTTAACAAACATGCTAACCAAAAGATTAAGAAAAATATACCGTCCAACTACTCATTGTCTTCAAGGTTGTACTTTGTTAAGCATGCAAACCACCGATCCTCGAAATCATGGACAAATAATGTTTCTCAACTATGTTTTTAAGCTCGGCCTTGATCTCAGCATATTACTTGCACCCTTTCAATTTTTTTGGTATCTTTTTCATAATGTGCCCAATGCACCATCGATGTCGTGTACCGAGCATCACAATTTCAATTGCATTCTGCATCGCTTTGCATTGATCTGTCAATATATCGTTCAACCGCCTCCCTGACATACATTTAACCTAGCATTCAAATAGCCACACAAATATCGATGTGTCCTCCCCCAATAGCAATGCACATCTAAGTAGCACGAACATCCCATGGTGGTTAACGCCTACAAAGGAACCAAACAGCATACGATAGCTATTTATGCCATACATTATGTCAAACGAGACCGCATCGCCAAAGTATTCATGATCAGCTCGGCTCCTTGCATCTGCCCAAAAAACATTTTTAATCTGGTTTTCATCATCAACCTCAACATCGTACCAAAAGTTCAGATTCTGCTCCTTTATCCTTGCAAAATATTCCATTAGAATTTTTGCATCTCCATCCTCCTGAACAGCACACAACTCTCGGTTAACATAATTTCTCACATCTTTTTCAATGAAGTTTAATTCCTCATAACCACTGTCTTGCTGAACAAGAGTTTGGTTTGTCTTGTTCACTCTAACACCAGCTCTATCATTTAACTCAATCATCCGCTTTACGTGCATGTTAATACTTCTATTTTCCTTAAAAAGCCTTGCTTTTGAAGAGCTCACTTCATGTGAATGTACATTAACAACACTCCTTATCACCCACAACTTGGTATCTCCGTTTTGCACCTTTGATACAGATATGCTCGCTTCACATTTAGCCATTGAGGTTGGATTGGTCTTGTCAAATGTTGGTATTTTGGAGGTTTGACGCCCTTCCCTTGTACATGACATTATTTGGTACTTAATCTGTTTATCTTCTGTCAATTTGGTACTCCTTATCCTCCATGTAAATCCAATCTTCTTAGCATACTTGTCGTAGAAATCTTTGACTGCCTCCAATGTGTCAAAGTGCATGCCAACCTTTGACACCTCTTCTTCCTCTACAACAATAGAACCTATGGCCTGTTTGGATAATGTTTGTGCACTCCATCAAATAATGTTTGTGCAAGAAATCATATAAAGTTTGTGCACCATATCATTCATCAGATTCTGCATAACACTTAACTATAGTTTAAGTATTATGCATATCACTAATGTTTATTCACAAGAGCATATAAAAATTTGTGTCACATGTTTATAATGTATGTGCATTAATAGTTATAAAAGTTGAGAATGTGCCAAAATGCAACTCTTCTTCCTCACCAACAACAACAGAACCTGTGGCCTATTTGGATAATGTTTGTGCACTACATCAAATAATGTTTGTGCAAATACCCATATAAAAAGTTTGTGCACTTCTATCATATATCAGATTCTGCACAATACTTAACTATATGTTAAGTATTATGCATATCACATCAAGTAATGTTTATTCATGAGAATATATAAAAGTTTGTGTCACATGACTCACATGTTTGTAATGTATATGCATTAATAGTTGTAAAGTTGAGAATGTGTCAAAATGTACCTCCTCTTCCTCAATAACAACAGAACCTGTGACTTGTTGGATAATGTTTGTGCATTGAATCAAATAATGTTTGTGCAAAAACTCATATATAGTTTGTGCACTCCATTACTGCATTATACATATCAGTGATGAATGGTGGACACGAGAATTTCATAGAACGTAGAGAAAGAACAAAACTCTCCATGGAAAACAAAAAAAAGCAGAAAAATTACCACGGTTTCTTGCATTGCTGCTTTCGATCACCAACAAAATAAAATTAGGATTATCAATGATGGATTGTATTAATGCTTTCGATTATGATGATGCTTTTTGCAGAAACAAGCTTGTGTTTCTGGTGATGTGGTGGTTATGGTGGATTTTGAGCTCACAATGCAGGTTCTGTTGCGATATGGTTGAGAAAATCTCGTTGAGTACGTTCGAGACTGATTTTGTTGAGAAAAATCGCGTGGGAGCGTGTGGTTTCTAAATAAGGAAAGTCTACTGTATTCCGTATTAATTGTCATTAATACCATATAATTTGTGGTGTATGTACGGGTGTATGCAATTTGAGTGTACATAAAACATTTTCGTAATATATATCCTTTAATTTAAGAGTTTAATTATAATGTAATGTTAATGTAAAAGAATTTACCTTAACATTTTGTTAAACTAGAGCAGTCTCTGCAGTAGTTTTTTTTGTTTTCTTTTGGTAATCCCTGCCAGTAATTTAATATTATATAAAATATTAAACTAAAATATAATAATACATTATCAAATATATTATTTAATATAGAGAATGCATACTTTAACTTAACATTATCATTGTTTACCTAAAATGTTACGTCTATTTGAAATGTGTTCATTACATAATATGACTTTATTTGGATTGGAACCTAGTGTTATACACACAAGCCATAACTTATCAAGATTTTGATGAAACGTCCTTGTAAGCAAATTTAACGTCAACTCTTCTAAAGAACATATAATATATCTGATCAACTTTGCTACTATTACTACAAAAGTCACTAATCGGCTAATGCAAACGTGTCAGCCGTAGGATGAAATGGTAGTCGATGCTTGACTACGCGATTTTACCAAAGGGGGACTCAACCCTTTGGTTATGGATTCTCCAAGCATTAGAACGATAAAACAAGTCTTGAACAAAGGCAAAATTGTGGAATGTGAAAGAAATTGCATTAATCAATAGCCATTATTTACACAAAATCTACAAACTTTGGGTAGAGTTCTGCGAACAACTAAAACTTCAACCTAACTAGAAGATAAAAGTGCGAAAAAGCAAGTAAACAATAATAAAAAGAATGGTCTTTAGATGCCTTATCTCCTAAGTTTTGTGCCTTTAAATACCCTTCAGCAGATAACCATGTTCCTATTGAGATATATCTTCCAACTGTACCACATTTTCTTGGCACATAACTATACTATCCTTGTGGTGTAACCTCTAACTCCACTACATAGCACAAATTGTCCCACTACGGTCAATGGAACCGCCCACTCTGAAAAACCGCTCCTCAAGATAATTGATCCTTTTAGTCATTCCTATAGTTATATTCATAGTCCCTTGTTGCCTCGGCTAATGTCTTCCACCAAATGATTCCCTAGCCATGAGATACTTTAATTTTTATAACCCATTCAGTCGATGAGAGTTGTTTCTTGTTGCCTAACCGTGACATCCTTCTTTTACTCCCTTCGGACTAAAATACATTTTAAATTTTAGATTTTGAATGGTAACAACTACTTATGATAAAAAAAAATAGCTCCTATATAAATCGGATTTGAATCCTCTAAAGTGTTATAGTTTATTTTAGATGATAATGTAAGAGATCTTACAATTAAATTATTAAAGAAAAATAAAATCTATTATCATTTTAATAATTCAATAGTGTTATCTCTCACTGTATTTAGAGAAATCTTGAATCCAGAACCCTTGCCCATATAAGTCATGCACGTGCACTTTCTCGATGAAAAATGAAATTGGCCCCCACAAGATGATTTTTCTTCTTTTTTTTTATATTAATAACCGAACAAATGAAGTACCTCCTATACTACTTTCACTATTTAATTGAAAAATCTTGCTAATGGTAAGCTTCTGACGCATGCATGCCAATATGCATGTGGTTGCCCTCGACACGCTACATAATCAATCAATCAATCCCTATAAATAAATGAGAATAATATAATTAAAAAAATTAATTTTACACCATCATTCAATTAAATTATTAGTATTAGGCTTAATTATATTTTTGGTCTCTGTAAAATTTAAAAGTTTAGTTTTAGTCCTTATATAAAAGTTTTAGTCCTTACAAAATTTAAAAATTTGATTTTAGTCCCTGGGGTTGGATGATAGTTGACTGTGCTGACGCGGCGCGTCACGTGGGATGCCACTTGACATAACCCAAAAACCCAACCCATGACCCATTACCCGAAGCCCACCTGACCTAACCCGTTTTTTAAATAAAAAAAAAATTTGCTCCTTGCCTCCCACAGTCCCCATTTACCCCACAGCCCCCATCCACCCCATGTCCTCCTCTCACTTCTCTCGAGCACCCACCCACCCCCCCCACCCC